>CAUYPK010039645.1:0-13411 GCA_963574355.1 Loris lydekkerianus | reverse complement strand
CCCAAGTGCCCATTGATCCACGAATGGACTAATAAATTGTGGTACATGTATACCATGGAATATTATACAGCCTTAAGGAAAGATGGAGACTTTGCCTCTTTTGTGTTTACATGGATGGAGCTGGAACATATTCTTCTTAGTAAAGTATCCCAAGAATGGAAGAAAAAGTATCCAATGTACTCACCCCTACTATGAAACTAATTTAGGGTTTCCACATCAATGCTGTAACCCATCTGCCACCTAGGAATAGGGGGAAGGGGGAAAGGGAGGGGAGGGAGGGAGGTGTAAGAAGGGGGAATGGTGAGAATACACTTGTGGCGCATCTTACAGTGGTATATGTGAAACTTAGTGAATGTAGAATGTAAATGTCTTGACACAATGACTGTGAAATTGCCAGGAAGGCTATGTTAACCAGTGTGATATAAACGTGTCAACCGGTCTTGAAACTAGTGTATGATGCCCCATGATCATACCATTGTACATAGCTATGATTTAATTAAAAAAAAAATTAAAAAAAAAATCTAAGTTTTCTTTGCCTAGCTTTTTATTGGAGAATTGATGCAACACTGCTAAAGGAGTGTTGAAATCTCCAACTATTATGAAACTGGAGGAAATGAAGTTGCTCGTGTCTGTTAGAGTTTCTCTTTTAAATTGTGATGCATTCTGGTTGGATGCATAGATATTACTAATTGAAATCTCATCATATTGAGTATTACCCTTAACAAATATGAAGTGACCATCCTTATCCTTCCTTAGTTTTGTTGGTTTAAAGCCTAGAGTATCTGCAAATAAAATGGCAACACCTGCTTTTTTCTAATTGCCATTTGCCTGAAATATGGATGACCATCCTTTCACCCTGAGTCTATATTTGTCTTTTAAGTTAAGATGTGATTCTTGTATGCAACAAATATCTGGCCTGAGTTTTTGTATCCAATCAGCTAACCTATACCTCTTTAGAGGATAGTTTAAGCCATTCACCTTAATGGAGAATATGGATAAGTCTGGTAAAATTTTGGGTATCGAATTTTTCAAAAATCCAGTGGACAGTTTTAATCCTTTTGCCGGTGTGTAAGTTGGAGTTTGATCAGAAGTTTCTGAGTGAGTTTACATTTGTGGTGGAGTATTGGGTTTGTCATTATGAAGGCTAGGTCTCAGAATGTTCTGAAGAGCTGGTTTGGTTATGGCAAATTTCTTAAACATATGCATGTCATTAAAGTATTTAATTTCTCCATCATAAATGAAAGTCTGTTTGGCTGGATAGAGGATCTGGTGTTGAAAGTTGTTTTGTTTTTAGGATATTAAAAGTCGATGACCACCCTATTCTGGCTTGAAAAGTTTCAGCAGAGAGATCTGCAGTCATTCTAGTATTCTTCCCTTTGTACATAATGCTTTCTTTCATCTTGCTGCTTTGAGAATTTTCTCCTTCATATCAACTTTAGTGAATTTAATTATGATATGCCTGGGGGATGTCTAATTGGGATCGAGTCATGCTGGGGTTCTGAAGCTGTCTGCTATCTGAATTTCAGAATCTCTAGTCATGTCTCAAAAATTCTCTTTCATAATTTCCAGGAGAAGAAAGCGAGGTGACTTCATCATTTTCAGGGACTCCAATGGGTTGGATATTGGCCTTCTTTGAATTATTCCAGAGCTCTCTGAGAGAATGGTACGTTTTGGTCTCCATTTCTCTTCCTCTTTGAGAGTTTGGGAGCATTCAAAGGCTTTGTCTTCAATGTCAGAAATCCTTTCTTCTGCTTGTTCCACTCTGTTACTGAGGGATTCTTCTGTATTTTTCAGATCTTTGAGGGCTGCAAATTCTTGCTTCAGTGTGTCTAAGTCTTTGGTATTCGTTAAATTCTAGAGACAACTTCTGAATTTCTCCTCGAATTCCTAATTCCATTTTGTTAATCTTGTTTGCCATCCAAATTCTGAATTCAATTTCTGACATCTCAGCCATTTGTTTGTGAATGGGATCGTCAATTACATCTGCCATATTTTTTTTTTTATTATAAATCATAGCTGTGTACATTAATGTGATCATGGGGCACCCTACACTTGGTTCGTAGATCATTCGACACATTTTCATCTTTCTTTTTGGGGATTGATCTGTTCTGGTTGTTCATGTTTCCAGAGTTTTTCCACTGATTCCACCCCATAATTGTTTTACTCCCTTTGATTTTTCCCGTGGTGCTTTGTCAAGGACCTGTACAGTGCTGTGGCCTGAGAAACTGGGGCACTGTTTGGTGTGGTCAGACCAATTGGTTCTGTCTTATTTTCAGCTGGTTTCTGTTTGACCCTAGTGAAACTGTTACTCTGGGCTGAAGTCTCAGCTGTGGAGGGATACCAGCCATTAAGTCACCCCGCTCACCACAGGCAAAAATTGGAAAAAGAAAATCAAACCTTCCTACAGCCACACACCACCTAGATAGTCCCCAGGTGATTGGCTCAGTTCAAAAGGTCCATATCAATTGTCTCAGTCAGCGCCTGTCTCGGGTGGGAGAGTTTAAAAAGTCTCTGGGACTTGGATCACAGGGGTCCGGTGAATGCTCTAATATGGCTTGCACCAGTGCTTCGTGGAGTCAAGAGGAGCCACCCAGTAATTAGATCAGTCTGGGAAGGTTGATGCCTCCTTCCCTACCTTGCAGCTTTGTCACATCCATTTGCTGCTAGTACCGCAGGGCTGTGACCCAGTCAGTTGTCTGCAGTGAGCAGATACTCCAGAGATTTCCCTCCAGAGGGAAGTCTGTATCTGCTCATCCATGCTGCTGCTCTCTGCCTCCATCCAGCAGGGGGGTGGTGAGGCCTGTGAACCTTGGGCACTTGATGGAGGCTTAGGGTGTTCACTCAGTTCCAGCCCCACCCTTAGTTTATGTTACTGTCTGAACAGAACAACCTTCTGGGAGTTTGTTTCTGACCCTGCTAAATTTCTCTGCAGAGGAGGGACTGATTTGACTTCCCAGAACCTGTGCCTCAGGCTTATGTCTTTACTCCTGCAGGTTTGTATTCGCAGCACAATTAGTTGTCAGCGGTGGCCTCTTGGCCTCCTTTGTCTATAGGCTGTTGATCCCCTGAGGGCCGGGTGTGTCTTAGGCTCAGTAAAGTGGTCGTCTGGATCAGCCTCACCCTGGGAGTTTCCCAGCTCTGCGGGTGCGTTTTCTAGTCCCCACGTTCCCCCCAGGCCAGTACCACCTCAGGCAAACGCTTTACTCATGAGGCCTGTGTTTTAGTCCCCGGTCTGTTCCGTGGAGGTTGCCATCTGAGAAGATGTCTGGCCTCATCTGGTTGCCCAGGGAGACAGGAGGAGTGGCTATGGGATATCTGGGGGTGGGCCTTGTTATTGCTAAAGATGGGTGCTGCTCTGCACCTTGGGGCACCGCTACTCTGACGTGATTCCCTTTTAGCTGACCGTCATCTCCTCACTCCTGTGCTGCAGAGTCAGCACTGTCCAGCTGCAGTCCAGGTCCTGTCTGCACCTCTTGAGTAATCACCCAAGAATCTGGATGCCTGGGGGGTAGGCCTCAAGACCGCAGAGTGAAAGTGGAGGGGAGTGCTGAAAGCTCAGATTTGCAGGTTGTAACACCAAGCTCATTGAGAGAAAATGAGCAAATAAACAGATACAAAGACTACCAGACACACGAGCTTATAGATACAGAAACAGACGGAGACACATAGACATACAGACAACACCCATGGCAGCAGCAACATAAAAACAACTGCAATAAAAATAGTGATAATCATAAAATAATTGAAAGAAAACAAACAAACAAATGAAAAAAGTGATCTTCATAGAAAAGTTAAAAGAGAAGAAAGGAAAAATTACAATTAGAAAAAATAGAAATAAAAAATATATCTATATAAAAAGTAATACTAAAAAATTAACAAAAGCTCCTCTAAGAAAATGGTGAGGAAAAAACAAAACAAAAGAAAAAACAAGAAAAAAAGGCACCAACTACTAAAATATTATTTTTATATGTAGAAATATACATACATACATCTATATGTATGATGTAGGGATAAATTTTCGTAGGAATATATTCATACTGCAATATACTTTCTGGACACCTGGTGTCGCTGTGAGTGGTTCCCAGGCTCATACTTGATTCACAGTTTATACTGTTACCGTGGTAGCCACCTTCCATGGCTGATCACCATTTTGGAATTTCTGTAAACGTTTGTCACCTAAGCATTGTGTAACCTAGGCTGTTCTGTTCCAGACAGCACTGGCAACTGACCTTCCCACTCAATGCAGGAGTCCACGCTTCTTAAGTCTTTACACTCTGCTCCCAGGTTCTCCTGCAAACTGGCGACTGCAATCGGTTGTGGGGGAGGGTGCTGCTGGGTTCTTGCGGTTGCTGGAGGGTCCACAGCTTTAGCGGCTGTAGCCGGCTCTCATGGCTGGAGTGCTCAGGGGCCTTATTCTGAGTTTTATGGTTCAGAGCTTCCCTTTTGGATCAGAACTGGCCAGTTCGCCATGCAGCCTGAACTGCCAACCCCCTCCAACATTCTCCAGCAGGAATACTCTGGGTGTATTCAATCCCTCCTGGTCTGGGGGAAGGTGCCCGTCCTTTTGGATCGTTCAAAATGTCTTGTTCCCCAGCAGAATCCCTTCCCTTAAATTCTCCAACAGGTTGCCCAGCTCCCCGTGGTTTGAGTGGCTCTCTTTTCGGATGCCTCCCTCAGTTCAGGAATAAATATTCCTCAATTGGGTTTTGTCAGCATTTACAAGCTGCTGTCCTGCATAAGGACAAGCCAAGCACGGCCAAGAAGGGAAGAATCTCTACAACAGAGACTGTGGTTTTAAATTACCCCTCATATATAGCAATCCGCCAGTTTGCTGAGCATCTCCAGCTGTCTGTCCGCACCAATAATCCACACATGGGGAAGGTTCAGACCCCCTTTCCTATCACCTGATAGCTTGGGAGAGGTGGGCTACACGTCAGTCCTGTCCGCCATCATGCTCTGCCTCCATATTGATGATTTTAATGTGAGATTAAGCACAGTTCTCTCAATAATTGAAACAGTTATGAGGAAAACTACATAATAGAATACAAAACAAAAATTAACATTTTTATTGAAAGTACATATTAAAATCGTATTTTCAATTCCTGATTAAGAAAAAACACATTTGTTCATTTGTAATTTTAGAACATTTAAAACCTTAGAATCTTTATAAAATCAACCTGAGTGAGGAGGGTATACTCATTTCTAAATGTGTGTGTTGAACTATCCTTGTACCCTGAATGAAACTGACTTTATCATGGGGAATTTTTTTTTTTTTTAATGTGTCATTTAATTAGATTTGCTGGCATTATGTTGAGGAGCTTTGCAGATCGGGACTGGCCGAATATTCACAATTGATATTAGTCTACAGTTTTCTTTTTTTATTATATCCTTTCCTGGCATGGGTATCAGTGTGATATTGACTTCACAGAAGGATTTCCTCTTTATGTAGTGGATCAATTTCAGTAGCAGAGTTACCAGTTCTCTGCAGGTCTAATAGAATTTGGCTGTGAACACATCTAGTAATGGGCTTTATTTGTTGTTAGTAAACATCTTATTACTGATTCAATCTAGCTACCAGACATTGATTTGTTCAGAATTTCAATTTCTTTCTGATTCAGACTTGGGAGGTTGTGTATTTCCCAACATTTATCCATTTCCTCTAGATTTTCTAATTTGTGTGCATAGAGGTGTTCATAGCACTCTGAGATTTTGTATTTCTGTGCCTCCTATGTCATTTCTCTTTTTTTCCTCATTTCTGATTAGTTTACATGGGTCACTACAAAAATTTTGAAACAGAGTGTTGTGATCTATTATTTTACTTCCAAGAAGCGATTCACTTCTTTTTTGATTCACTCATGCAAGTTGCAACTTGCTCGGCTTCTTGGTGTTGCTGGGAGGGCTTCATTCATTTCCATCCATGCACACTTTACATTTCTTGAATTTTTGTATCTCAAAACTTTCATAATGACCCATATTTTTGAATCCTTTCTCTCCTTTTCTTGATTAACCTACCTAGTGGTCTGTTAATTTCATCTTTTCAAAGAACCAACTTTTTGATTCTTTCATCCTTTGTATAGTTTATTTGTTTGTTTCAATTTCCTTTCGTTCTGTTGTCATCTTTGTTATTTTTTGTCTTTTGTTAGCTTTGGGTTTGGCTTGTTTTATTTTTTCTTAGTTTCTTGGGGGGAGGTGGTGACAGTACATTGTTATTTTCTGACCTACTGTCTTCTTGATGTAGACATTGAGTGCTTTGAACTTCCCTCTCAGCACTTCTTTTCTGTATCCCACGGATTTTAGTAGGTAGTGTCATCATGGTCATTCAATTCAAAAAATGTTTTGATTCTCATCTTGATTTCATTGATGATCCCACAATCATTCTCCAGCAGGCCGTTTAACTTCCAGGTGTTTGCGTAGTTCTGAGAGTGTCTCTTAGAATTGATATTTAATTTGAACTCACTATGATCTGAGAAGAACTGTGGTCTGATTTCTTTTCTTTTTTTTTTTTAATTTTCCAAGACATATTTTGTGTGCTAATATATACTGTATCTTGAAAAATGTTCCATGTGCTGATAATAATGTATATTTTGAAGTTTTGGCATAGAATGTTTTATGAGAGTCTGTTAGGTCCATTTTTCTGCACATCTCATTTATGATCAATGTTACTTGATTGATTTTCTGCCTTGTCTACCTCTTTGTGTCTGTCAGTAGATTTGGAAGTATGCCACTGTTATTAAGTTGCTGGTTTATTTCATTGCATATATTTGGTAGTATCTGCTTTATGAGTCTGTGAACTGTGGGTTAGGTTCATATATATTTAGGATTATTAGATTTTCTTGTTGAATTTATCCCTATATCATTATATAATAACTATCTTTGTCTTTTTCTTACTATTGTTGATTCAATATCTATTTTATCTAATATAGGAATAACTACCCTAATCTTTTAAAATTTCCACTTGTGTGGAACATTTTTTCCTACCCATTTCACTCCAATCTATGAGGATTCAATTCTACAAATAGAATGAGTTTCTGGGAGACAATATATACTTAGATTGTGTGTTTTTTTTTCATCTGTTATGCTGATCTATATCTTTTAAATGGGAGCATTTAGACCATTTATATTCAACATATTCAACTTTAATATTAATAGTCAAAATGATGATTATTACCAGTTACTTTGCATTCTCCACTGTATTACTGTTTTCTAGAACATCAGTGCTTATTATTTCCAGAGTTCTTAAGTAGTCAACATCAGCTGTTATTTCTGGTGTTTAATATACTTTCGAGAATTTCTTGCATGCCATGTCTAGGGGTAACAGATATTCTACTGTTTCCTTATCTGTGAAAGCCTTTCTTATCCTTCATTTATGAAACTTAGCTTTGTGGGATATTCTCCTTAAAATTAAATATGGGAACTCAATCCATTGTGGCTTATAAGGTTTCTGCTGAGACTTCTCTTTGTCTGATTGGGTGCATAAGATGTTTGTACTTCCCACTCTCAGCATGGACAATGGCTGCTGTTCTTTGAGGTACAAAAGCACCTGGATTCATAATTCCTACCAGGTCCAGATGTGGCAGTGATGATGGGGGCAGCTTAGCTCACTGAGTTTGGAACTACCAGACTGACTGTGTGCTTTGGCTGAAGTGTTCTGCTGGGGCAGGTGTATTTCTGCCAGGGACTTGCCTATAGGGAGGTTTGCTATTCCCAGAAGGGACAGACGTGGACAGAAGACTATAAGACCTTCCCTCCCTCACTGGAGTCAATAGTTTTTGCTTGAATGTAGCTAGTGGCAGCAGTGGGGCACTAGTGGATTATAGAGTTTCATTTGCATGCCCTACACAGGTCCCAAGTGTTACCAGTGAGTTCTGGCAGTAATTACAATGTGGGGATGCCAACCTTAGCCCCAAATATGCAGTGCTCAGGTTTGCTGTTCTCTGTATCCTCAGCACCCCAGCAGCACTGAGATGGCAAAGGGGGTTACTGCATTTCACCCACATGTTTTCATCAAAAGGAGTAACATTAGGAAGTAATAATAAAAAATATTGAGAAGAATTACAAATACATGGTAATTAAATAATATTCTGAAACAGTCAGGGGATCAGTGGTCTGAATCTGAATTAATTCATTAATTTAATTTAAACAAGCTAAGCATAATAGCTCATGTCTATAATCCTAACACCTTGGGAGACCAAGGCAAGAGGATTACATGAGGCTGGGATCTTGAGGCCAAGACCTTGAGACCATCCTGGACAACACCACAAGACCCCATCCCTATAAAAGATAAAAAGCATTAACTGGGCTTAGTGGTGTAAGCCAAATTGTTCTAGTGACTCAGGAGTCTGAGCCAGGAGGATATGGCTTAGGCCCTGGAGTTTGGGATTGCAGTGATCTGACCAACATATGCATTATGGGACTCTAAGGTGGAAAAACTAGAGGAAAATTGTCCTAAGATTATGGAAAGAAATAATGGCTGAAAACTTTGCAAATTTGAGGCAATCTGCAAATTTAAAAATTTCTACATTCTCCAAGAAGAATAAATCCAAAGCAATGCACACTGAGATACACTGTAATCAAACTGTTTTTTAAACTTATTTTTTGATATAGAGTTCATTTTGTTGTCCTCAATAGAGTGCCATGGTATCACAGCTCACAGCAACCTCAAACTCTTGACCTCAAGCAATTCTTTTATCTCAGCCTTCTGAGTAGCTGGGACTAAAGATCGTTTCTAGAACACCCAGCTATTTTTAGAGACAGGGTCTTGCTCTTACTCAGGGTGGTCTTGAACCTCTGAACTCAAGCAATCCACCTGCCTCGGCCTCCAAGAGTGCTAGGATTACAGGTGTGAGCCACCACACCCAGCCTTATAATCAAACTGTTGAGGGACAGAAACAAAGTGAGAATCTTGAAAGCAGCAAAGAAGAGTGATTTTTCATGTACAAGTCATCTTCAATGAGATTATCACTAGATTTCTCAGTAGCAATCATGGAGGCCAGAAATAAGAAGGGTGATATATTTAAAGGAACAAAAATAAAATTCCTGAGGCAGAGCTAGTTTGGGGGCTAAAAACCTGCCCCTATACTACTCCCAGCAAGGTAGTGGGGAAAAAAGCCCCAAATAATCTCCAGTGGGGGGAACCTGGAGTCATCACTCTGGAGTCATGCTGATGGACTATAGGAGCCATCAAAGACACCAGAAGCTGAGGACAGCCAGAACAGAAGGCAAGTATGTGGGAATGGGCAGGGACCAGCTAGCCATCCCTCACATAGTGGATTGGAGATGGGAAGGCTATAGGTTTCTGATCTAGTGCTGCACTGCATTGGAATTGCTGTGGAGGTCTTAGATGAGTAGGTGAACTTGGTGTTGAGTGCCAGGTTTGAATACCTGGTGGACTGGATCTCCCACCTGCTTTGCTGCTAGCTGGGTTGCCATTGTGGGAAGGTCCTGTAGGAGAAAGTGTCTGCAGAGTCCTAGTACACAGTGGACTCTGATGTGCCTGGTGAGCTTGGGCATTCATTTCTGGGGTAAACTGAATGGCTTTCGTAACCCCAGAAATTGTTGTCTGAGAGCAGTATGAGATGTGCCTCCTACGGCTTCTGGCCAGAGCTTTAAGACCTCAACCCCATGGGGATTGAATGCTGAAGACAAACAGGCACAAACAGAGCAACTAAGTCAGGAAGACAAGAGCTGATCTCATTGGCAACCACGAAGTGGTTTCCAGCATGTGTTCTCTGTCTCCTAATACCAAAGCACCACCTGGTGTCCAGTTTTTTTTTTACTTTCCTCATTTTTATTGCTGGGGTTGTTTTTGGTTTGGATTATTTTGTTGTTCTTTTGTTTTAGGTGATTGTTTTTTAATTTTTTATTTCTTTTTGTTTGGCTGATTGTATTTTTACCCCTTTCATTTCATTCTCTCCTCTTTAACTCCTTTTTTCCTCTCTCGGTTGAGATTTATCTTCTTTGCTTATCTTTCCCACATGAATTTCTCATACAACAGCTTAAGATATCCATTTGTTTTCCTTTGTCTTATATAATTGTATTTTTAATTTTCTTTATGTGTTTTTTTTTTCTTTTCTTTTCTTTGAGTGTTAGGGGGTCACAGCATTTGTCTAGCTGGGAGGTCACAGCAGTGGTCTGGCTCCAGGAGGTCACAGGCTCATGGTCCAGGGTGTCCTTCTGACATTGGCCTTTAGAAAGTCAGTACTGGCAGGTTCCCACTGTAACATACTGCTGAATTTTTCTTTATTTTCTTTGTTTTATTTGTCTTATTGTTTCTCTTTATTTTACTTTATTTTATTTTTTCTTTCTCTTCTTGAAATTGGTGGAGGTGGGGTCTGATTTTTCCCATACTGGTAAAGAGCTGGAGATTTCTAAGTACCCACCCAGCCCAGTACCCCAAAGTGCTGGAGTTGCAGGTGTGGCCATAGCACCCAGCCAATCAAAACTATTTCTCCTGTCACTCTCTTTCTAGCCTTCTTTCTTCTCTCCTTTTCTCCAATTCTTTTCTTTTACCACCCCCCTTTTCTGTTTTTATTTCTCTTTTTCTCTTCTTCCTCCCTCTCCTCACTATTTACTGTCTTCTTCCTTTTGGCTTTATAACAAGAGGCCACTTCAACACCTAAGCTCTGAGACAAGGCAATTCAAAGTGAAGGAGGAAGTGAGAAGGATAAAGCAGGAGAAGAAAGTTGACAAGAATAAAACACACAGGAGAAGGGACCAACAGAAAAATTCTGGCACCATGAAAAGCCAAAACAGAGCAACACACACACAAAGGATGATGAAACAACTAAGGGAGAGGACTCTACCTATAGGAAGTAATGGAAATGATAAATGGAACTTAAAATGTGGATAGTAAAGGCATAAAAGGAAATTGATGAGAAAACGGAAAACAAAACCAAAAAATGGATGAAAGATATCAAGAATATAGAAAGGCTATGGCAGAGCTTAAGGAAATGAAGGAGTTAATTAGGGAACTTGAAGATGCAGTAGTATCAATAACAGATTAGACTATGTAGAAGAAAGAATCTCAGAGCTAGAGGGTAAATTTTCTTGGGCTAACCCAGGTAGTTAAAGAGGCAGAAAAGGAGAGAGAGAAAGCAAAACATTCACTCAGTGCATTATGGGACTTCAGAAAGCATTTAAACATACACATTATAGGGCTCACTGAAGGGAAAGAAGAATGTCCCAAAAGAATGGAAGCCATACTGGATGTTATCATAAATGAAAACTTTTCAAGGTTCACTAAATATTTGAAACTCTCCTTTCAAAGTGATATTGAACCCTGGGGTCATCTCAGCACAGAGAATCTCCAAGTCACATTGTAATGAACCTATCCAAAGTCAAGAAAGATTCTGTAAGCCAGTAGTAAGCACCAACTGACCTATAGGGTAAGATCCACCAGGGTGACAGCAAACTTCTCAACTGAAACTTTTCAAGCCAGAAAAGAATGGTCATCTACCTTCAACCTTTTTCAACAAAACAATTTTCAGCCGAGTGCTATTCAGTATCCTGCTAAAATAAGCTTCAAAATTGATGGAGAAATAAATTTTTGGCTGCTATGCAAACATTGAGGACATTTGCCATATCAAGTCTAATTTTCCAGAAAATATTTAGACCTATCCTTAACACCACCCAGAAACTAATGAACTAAACCTAGTTTCCACAGTGGTGCAAAGGATAAAACTAAGCAATAGATGCTTAAAAAAATGAGATGAATAGAACTCCACCACATTGACCAATTTTCTTAATAAATGTTAATGTAAGGCAGGACACCAAAAGAAATCATACCTAACAGGCACAATCTAACTCTTATCTGTTTTGTGTGTGTGTGTGTGTGTGTGTCTCACACATACACTTTAGAATACAACTCAGACATAAGAAAAACTGTAAGAAAGTCTTGTAGCAACTTAGAACTGGAGATCATTATGTTAAGTGAATTAAGTCAGGAGCACAAAAATAAATGATGTATGCTCTTGTGTGTAAGTGGGAGCTAAACTATGGGTATACAAGAGCACACAGAGTGGTGAAATGGATATTGAAGATGCCAAAGGGGGGAGAGAATAAATGAGAGATGAAATGTTATTTACCAGGCTTAGAGTACACTATTTTTTTTTTTTTTCTTATTGTTTGGGATTCATTGAGGGGAAAAAAACATAGGTTATGCTGATTGCATTTGTTAGGTAAAGCCCCTCATGTTATTGTGTCTCACCCCCAAGAGGTGTGTTATACACCATGAACCTTCGTCCCCCTCCTTCTCCCCTTTCTCCATCTCTCTTTTCCCTGCTCTCCACCTTGTATTAGATCATCTACTGCCTTCAATAGTGTACACTATTTGGGTAAGGCATACACTAAAATCCCAGACTCTGCTACCATACAACATAAAGACACAAAGGAATTCAACTTGTAATTCCTAAATCTATTGAAATTTTTTTAATTAAAAGAAATACAGAAATAAAGTAATGTTTTCAGCTGAATAACTACTGTCTTTGAAGTATGGGACCTTACCTGCTTTTGAGGTGACTTTGTATAAACATGCTGCAATGCATTGTGGTGATTTTAACATGTAACTCTCATAAGACACCTTATATCTTTTGTTTCTTATTTGTATCTGATATCTGTCATTTAACATAATAGCTATCACTTCCACTTTTGTGTTGGCTGCAATTTTAATCATCCAAGTCATTGATAAAAATTAAAACAGAGGAGAACAAAAATCTTGTTGCATGCTGCTAGAATTTCTTTTATCTCTTGACAGTTTTCATAATTTGAGTTCTTTGTGAACATGAACAACAATTGACAACCCCTCCCAAATACCCTGCCTTCTAATAAAATGAATTTCTTATTTTCAAGAACATCATGTGAGATCTTCTGAACTGCCTTTATGAAATCCAGATGAGCTACATCTAATAAATTAACCAAATCACTAGTTCAGTAAGCTCCCATAACAGAAAACATAACTGATCTGGAATGATTTATTTTTACATCATTTTTTTTGATCCTTATACTCTTGGTGAATACTTTTTAAAAGCATAGTTGGAGGGCTCAAATCTAAGCTGGGCCTGTCAAACAACAATGACAACTACAACCAAAATATAGCCAGGCATTGTGGTGGGTACATGTAGTTCCAGCTACTTGGGAGGCTGAGGCAAGACAATCACTTAAGCCCAAGAGTTTGAGGTTGCTGTGAGCTGTGATGACACATCAGTCTACCCAGGGAAACAGCTTGAGACTCTGTCTAAAATAAATGAATAAATAAATAAAAATAAAAGTTTAATCACTTGCTCATTTAAAATGTATAATATGTCTTCTTTTATTGTTGTTCACATACTGAAATTTTTATCTTTATAAAGCCTCTTTGGCTCCTCTATTCAGAAGTTTCAGAATTTTATAAGGCTTTTAAGTCTTTCCTCTTTCT
>CAUYPK010039644.1:0-20612 GCA_963574355.1 Loris lydekkerianus | reverse complement strand
ACAAACAAATAGCTGAGATGTCAGAAATTGAATTCAGGATCTGGATAGCAAATAAGATCGAATTAGAATTCCAAAGGTTATCTCAAGAATTCAACAGATTCAAAGAGCAAATGACCAAAGAACTCTTAATATAATAGGCATAGATGGGGAGTATCTCAAAATTATTAAAGTCATATATGAAAAACTCAAAGCCAACATCATACTGAAAAGGGAAAAATTGAAAACATTCTCATTAAGATCTGAAACTAGACAAGGATACTACTGTCACCACTTCTATTCAAAATAGTACTAGACATCCTAACCAGAACAAGAGGATAAGAGAAGGAAACAAGGGTATCCAAATGAGGACAGAAGAGGTAAAACTGTCATTCTTTGCCAACAATGTGAATTTATACCTAGAAAGCCCTAACTACTCTGCTGACAAAATTCTGGAATTAATAAATTCAACAGAGTCTCAGGATACAAAATCAATGTATGCATATCAATAGCATTCCAAAATACCAAAACCTATTAAGCTAAGAATCAAATACATGACTCAACACCTTTATTAATAGCAACAAAGAAAGTAAAATACCTAGGAATATATTTAACCAAAGAGGTAAAAGATCTCTCCACAGAAAACTCTGAGTTACTGAGAAAGAAAATAACTGAGGACTTAATGAAATGAAAAATATATATTAATGTTCACATATCAGCAGAGTGAATATTGTTAAAAGTACTATATTACCCAAGTATTCTACAATTTCAACACAATCTCCAAAAAAAAAAACAATGTTATTTTTCATAGATCTAGAAAAAAGTGATTCTACACCTTGTCTTTATTTTTTATTTTTTTCCAGTCTCAAAAAATAGACAACTAATATTTATAAATAAAAATAGAAGATAATGTCAAAAAACAGATAATGCCAAATGTTATAGAGAATAGAAAAAGAAGAAATACTTCAAATTCATTCTATTTCATCTGAATATATCTGATATTAAAATTGGAAAAAATATATTATTATAAAGGGAAATAACAAACATATTTCACTTATAAATGAGAATACAATATCCTAAACAACATATTAACAAGTTGAAATAAAAATTTTTGTTCAAATAATGTACTTTTGTCAAAATTAAATCAAGTTTATGTGAGGATTAGTCACTATTTTCTTTTCTTTTGTATTTTGTTTGTTGGTTTTCCTTTCCCTCACCCCCTCCCTATTTCTTTCTCTGGTCTCCCCTTCCTCCATACCCCACCATCTCATTAATTGTTGTTAATTGTCTTCACATCAAAGTTGAATGCATAGGATTCATGCTTCTCTATTCCTGTGATGCTTCATTAAGAATAATGTGTTCCGCCTCCATCCAGGCTAATACAAATGCTGCAAAATCTCCATTTTTTTTTAATGGCTGAATAGTCTTCCATGTTATACATTTACCACAGCTTGCCAATCCATTCTACACTTTGTATGGAACCAGAAGAGAGCACAAATAGCCAGAGTAAACTCAAGTCAAAAGGATAAATCAGAGGCCTCACTCTACCAGACTTCAAGCTCTACAGCAATGCTATTGTCACTGAAATGATCTAGTGTCACACCCAGCAAAGGGACCCCAAAAGGCCCCTAACTATCTCAGCCTGAGTCCCTGCACGTCTCAACCTCCCCCCCTTGGGTGAATTCCTCAAACAGGTTTTAGAATAGAATAAGAAAGTTATCTGAGTTCCCAAGAATTCCTAGCAATAGGTAACAATGGTAAAATTTAAATAATGGTGGAAAACTTACCTAAGCAATATTTCTCAAAGCCAAGTTTGTCCCCATGCCAGCTGCCACAATACAACCTCCTGACTTGCTGTAACCAGTGCCAAGTCCCCCCAGACCACTCTGTAACCCTGCCCCTCAGCCATGGAACCATGTTCTGCTTCTGTTTTTGCTTGCCTTGCCACATAGCACAACATTGGTATAAAAATCAGCTTAATTCTCACCTCGGGGCCATTTGCCTTTTGGCGGTGGCCTGCCTGCACTGGTGTAATAAATCACCATCTGATTTATACCTGAAGTGGGATCCAAGTTTTTCTTCCAGGTGGCAAATAATTACATTTTTGGAGACCCCAGCTAGATGCCACCCCAGGACCCCCACCTAGGCCTGCCCCTGCCCGACGGCTCCAGGGGAAGGCCTCGGAGAAATGTTCCTCCATTGCAGAGTCCTTGGACACGTGGAGCCAGGGCATAGGTTTCCAAAACTTTTGAATTGGTAACTAATCAGTAACACTCAGGTGAGTTTTGTAAGTTTATTTGGATCTCTAGAGATTTGGGGGAGGGAAGCCAGACTAGTTGGATGCAACTACACGGTTAGTTCCCCGGGCAGGGAGAGACGTCTCCCTGTCCCAGTTCTGTATCATGCAAGTCTGTATCATGCAGGGATCATGGATGTGAGCCCAGATCTGTATCACACAAGTCTGTATCATGTAGGGCTCACAGATGTGAGTCTAGGTCTGTGTCATGCAAGTCTGTATCATGCAGGGATCACAGATATGAGTCCAGGTCTGTATCATGCAGGGCTCATGGAAGTGAGTCCAGGTCTGTATCATGCAAGTCTGTATCATGCAGGGCTCACAGAAGTGAGTCCAGGTCTGTATCATGCAAGTCTGTATCATGCAGGGCTCATGGAAGCGAGTCCAGGTCTGTATCATGCAAATCTGTTTCACTTGGTTTCTTGGTCCTTTTTCTTTCTCTCAATAAACTCCCTCTTCCATGTCAGTAAGATTGTGTAAAACCTATCGGTATTCTTTGTGCCTAGTCTATCTTAAGTCTGTCTAGGTTATGGACTCACAAGAGTGAGTCTAGTCTGTCTGAAGTCTGCTTGGTCTGTCTCAAGTTTTTCTGTTAGGACTCACAGAGGGTGGGTCTTTGGTTTGTTTATCTGGTATGTGAGTTGTTTGTAAAATTTGTGTTTGCTATTTCCAATGTTTTGTCAGAATTCCTTTCAAAGATTGGTCAATTCCAAGTTTGAGTGTAACATCTGTTTCCTTGTTGTCTGTCAAACCCAGGCTATGGCCACTAGTTGTGGCTGGGGCACAAGAGCCAATTTTCACCCAGGGGGTGGGCGCTGAGAATTTCTCAGCCCCTGTTGAAAGATTGACTCTGTCCCCATGCCACACCCTGCCAACTAGCCTGTTTACCCTCTTTATAATATCCCTTATGTCTCCGACTGCCCTTGACACGGCTTTTGGGGTGGGAGTTGAAAATTGCCCATTTGCAGTTGAAAACCCCCTGTTTCTGGCAATTAAAGAGTTACTACAGGGGGGCCTGGCAGGTGCATCCAGCGGAGTTGGGGTCCCCGGGCTGCCTCCAGAGGAAGAGAGAGGCTGTGCTCATGTTGGAGAGAACAGGTTGCTCCAGAAGGAGGGCGGACTAGCCCTGTCGGTGACTGCCCCATCCAGGCCCATCCCGCCTGGCCACAGGTGCCCTGGATGAGGCCATCATGTGCACTCAGACCGACATATCTGGGATTGGTGCTTGCCCAGACCTCTGGAAGAAATGTGCCGGGACCCGAGACCTGTGCTCAGTGCCCACCCGGACCTCCAGTAGAGCTGCACAGGGACCTGAGACCTGTGATTCATACCCACCCAGACCTCTGGAAGAGCTGTGCCGTGACCAGTGACCCGACCGCCCAGACCACTAGAAGAGCTGCGCCACAACCGCAACCAGGGTCCTCCAGGACCTACTTTAGAGCTGCGCCGCCACCCATGACCTGGGACCTACACCCGCCCAGACCTCCTCCATAAGAGCTGTGCAGGACCAGTGACCTGAGATCAGCGCCTGCCAAGGCCTCCATAAGAGCTGCGTCGGGATCCGTGACCGGTTCCTGCCTGGACTTCTGTAGGAGCGGTGCTGTGACCCGCTACCCACGCCCACCGGGCCTTTGCCCGCCCTGACCTGGAACTCCTGGAGCAGTGCAACCCTGCGTCCGGCCCCCATACCCTCCATGCCTTCACAGCGGCCTGCCTATCTGGTGAGGAACTCTGGTAGCCAAGTACCCTCTGGACCCCTACCTACTTCGTGTGGAGCCATTCTCCTGGCCAGAGACTGCTGTAGCCTTGGGCCCTCTGTAACAAAGTCTCTGGGTGCCAGGCACCCCCAGAACCATGTGCACCACACCCCGCCTGGGATCTGAATCTGGGTGAGTCACACCTCTGAGCAGCTCCCATAACCAAAACTCCCTGGCTGGGGCAACCCTGAGGAGCTACACAGGGTCACGCCCTACAATGATACAGCAACAATAGAGTGATCCTGCTGGGGTCTAATCTTGGAGATACACCTCCCCAACTCTGAGGATGGCCAGAGGCAACAGTAAAAAACAATCATGAGGCAAAATCAATGGAAAAACTCTAGCAATAGGAATAATCAGAGTAGATCAACTCCCCAAACAACAATGGGGCAGACACAGCACAAGATTCCATGCACAAATAGCTGATATGTCAGAAATCGAATTCAGAATCTGGATAGCAAATAAGATCAAATTAGAATTCCAAGCAGTAACCCAAAAGATGTCTCAAGAATTCAATGAATGCAAAGATCAAATGACCAAAGATTTTGACATGTTGAGACAAAAAGTTGCAGCCCTCAAAGGTCTGAGAGACACAGTAGAATCCCTCAGTAACAGAATGGAGCAAGCAGAAGAAAGGATTTCTGACATTAAAGACAAAGCTTACAAACACTCCCAATCTCACAAAGAGGAAGAGAAATGGAGGGCAAAAACAGATCACACTCTCAGAGAGCTCTGGGATAATTAGAAGAAAACCAATATTCATCTTATAGGGATCTCCAAAAGCAATGAAGTAGCTTCACAAGGCACAAAATCTTTTCTTCATTAGATTATGAAAGAGAACTTTCCGGACTTGCCAAGAGATTCTGAAATTCAGATAGAAGACAGTTTCAGAACTCCAGCACAACTCAACTCAAATAAGACAGTCCTCAGACACATCATAATCAATTTCACTAAAGTTAATATGAAGGAGAAAATTCTGAAAGCAGCCAACTGAAAGAACACCATTACCTACAAGGGGAAAAATATCAGAAAACTGCAGATCTTTCTGCAGAAACCTTTCAAGCTGGAAGAGGATGATCATCGACTTTTAATCACCTAAAACAAAATAACTTTCAGCCCAGGATCCTATACCCACCTAAACTGAATTTCATTTATAATCAAGAAATTAAACACTTTAATAACATTCACATGTTGAAGAAATTTGCCATAACTAAACCAGCTCTCCAGGATATTCTCAGACCTATCCTCCATAAAGACCAGTGTAATCCTCCACCAGAAAAATAAACCCACCCAGAACATTTTGATCAAATTCCAACTTCCACAGTTGCAAAAGGTTTAAAAATGTCCACTGGACTCTCGAAAGGCTTATCCATATTCTTAATTAATGTGAATGGTAAAGAGGCACAGGTTGGATGACTGGATACAAAAACTCAAGCCAGATATCTGCTACAGACAAGAATCTCACCTTACATTAAAAGACAAATATAGACTCAAGGTGAAGGGATGGTCATCTATACGGCAGGCACATGCAAAGCAGAAAAAAGCAGGCATTGCAATCCTATTCACAGATGCAATAGGCTTTGAACCAAGCAAAATAATTAAGGATAAGAATGGACACTTCATATTTGTTAAAGCTAATACTCAATATGATGATATTTCAATTATTAATATTTATGCACCAAACCAGAACACACCTCAATTTATAAGAGAAACTCTAACAGACATGAGCAACTTGATTTTCTCCAGTTCCATAGTAGTTGGAAATTTTAACACCCCTGTAGCAGTGCTGGATAGATTCTCCAAAAAGAAGCTAAGCAAAGAAATTTTAGATTTAAACTCAACCATTCAACATCTGGACTTAACAGACATCTACAGAACATTTCATCCCAACAAAAATGAATACATGTTCTTATCAGCCCATGAAACAGACTCCAAAATCGACCACATCCTGGACTACAAATCTAACCTCAGCAAATTTAAAAAAATAGAAACTATTCCTTGCATCTTCTCAGACCATCATAGAATAAAAGTTGAACTCATACCCATAAGAAGGAATCTGCATACCCATACAAAAACATGAAAGATAAATAACCATATGCTAAAGGATAGATGGGTTATAGATGAGATTAAGAAGGAAATCACCCAATTTTTGGAACAAAACAACAGTGAAGACACAAGTTATCAGAACCTCTGGGATACTGCAAAGGCAGTCCTAAGGTGGAAATGTATAGCACTACAAGCCTTTCTCAAGAGAATAGAAAGAGAGGAAGTTAATAACTTAATGAGACATCTGAAGCAACTGGGAAAGGAAGAACATTTCAACCCAAAACCCAGCAGCAGAAAAAAAATAACCAAAATCAGAGCAGAATTAAATGAAATTGAAAACAAAAGAATTGTACAGCAGATCAATAAATTCAAAAATTGGTTTTTTGAAAATATCAATAAAATAGATAAACCTTTGGGCAAACTAATCAGAAAAAAAAAGACTAAAGTCTCTAATTTCATCAATCACAAATGGTAAAGATGAAATAACAACAGACCCCTCACAAATTCAAAAAATTCTTAACGAATATTACAACAAACTTTACTCTCATAAATATGAAAATCTGAAAGAAACCAACCAATACTTGGAAGTACACCACCAACAAGATTTAGCCAGAACAAAGTGGAAATGTTGAACAGGCCTATATCAAGTTCTGAAATAGCATCAACTATACAAAATCTCCCTAAAAAGAAAAGTCCCGGACTTAGATGGATTTATGTCAGAATTCTACAAAACCTTTAAAGAAGAACTAGTACCTATATTACTAAACCTCTTCCAAAATATATAAAAAGAAGGAATGCTACCCAACACATTCTACAAAGCAAACATCACCTTGAACCCTAAACCAGGGAAAGACCCAACAAGAACAGAAAATTATAGACCAATATCACTAATGAATACTGATGCAAAAATACTCAATAAGATCCTAAAAAACAGAATACAACAACACATCAAAAAAATTATACATCATGACCAAGTGGAATTTATCCCAGGGTCTCAAGGCTGGTTCAATATACGTAAATCTATAAATGTAATTCAGCACATAAACAAACTAAAAAATAAAAACCATATGAGTCTCTCAATTGATGCAGAAAAAGCTTTTGATAATATCAAGCATCCCTTCGTGATCAGAACACTTAAGAAAATTGGTATAGAAGGGACATTTCTTAAACTGATAGAGGCCATCTACAGCAAACCCATAGCCAATATCGTATTGAATGGAGTTAAATTGAAATTATTTCCACTTACGTCAGGAACCATGCACGGTTTCTTATTGTCTCCATTGCTCTTTAACATTGTAATAAAAGTGTTATCCATGGCAATTAGGGAAGAAAAGCGATCAAGTGTATCGACATAGGGCCAGAAGAGCTTCATTCTTCACAGATGACATGATCGTATATCTGGAAAACACCAGGGATTCTACTACAAAACTTTTAGAAGTGATCAAGGAATACAGCAGTGTCTCAGGCTACAAAATCAACACCCATAAATCTGTAGCCTTTATCTATGCCAACAATAGCCATGCAGAAAAAACAGTCAAGGACTCTATTTCTTTCACAGTAGTGCCAAGGAAGATGAAATATTTGGGAGTTTATGTAACAAAGGACGTGAAAATTTTCTATAAAGAGAACTATGAAACTTTAAGAAAAGAAATAGTTGAAGATGTTAACAAATGGAAAAACATACCATGCTCACGGCTGGGAAGAATCAACATTGTTAAAATGTCTATACTCCCCCAAGCAATATATAATTTTAATGCAATTCCTATTAAAGCTCCATTGTCATCTTTTAAAGATCTTAAAAAAATAATACTTCGTTTTATATGGAATCAGAAAAAACTTCGAATAGCCAAAACATTACTCAGCAATAAAAACAAAGCAGGAGGAATCATGCTACCAGACCTGAGACTGTACTATAAATCAACAGTGATCAAAACAGCATTTACTGGCATAAAAACAAAGAAGTAGATGTCTGGAATAGAATAGAGAACCATGAGATGAATCCAGCTACTTAGCATTATTTGATCTTTGACAAGCCAATTAAAAACATTCAGTGGGGAAAGGATTCCCTATTTAACAAATGGTGCTGGGTGAACTGGCTGGTGATCTGAAAAATACTGAAACTAGACCCACACCTTTCACCATTAACTAAGATAGACTCTCACTGGATAAAAGATTTAAACTTAAGACATGTAACTATAAAAACACTTGAGGATAGTGTAGGGAACACTCTTGAAGGAATCAGCCTGGGTGGATATTTTCTGAGGAGGACTCCTCAGGCAACTGAAACAGTATCAAAAATACACTACTGGAACCTGATCAACCTAAAAAACTTCTGCACAGCCAAGAACATAGTAAGTAAAGCAAGCAGACAGCCCACAGAATGGGAAAAAATATTTGCAGGTTACTCTTCCAATAAAGGTTTAATAACCAGAATCCACAGAGAACTCAAATGTATTAACAAGAAAAGAACAAATGATCCCATGTCGGGGTGGGCAAAGGACTTGAAGAGAAACTTCTCTAAAGAAGACAGAAGCAAGATCTACATGAAACAAAAAAAGTTCATCATCTGTAATCATCAGAGAAATGCAAATCAAAACTACTTTGAGATATCACCTAACCCCAGTAAGAGTAGCCCACATAACAAAATCCTTAAACCAGAAATATTGGTGTGGATGTGGAGAAAAGGGCACACTGCTGGTGGGAATGCACACTAATGCGTTCCTTTTGGAAGAATGTTTGGAGAATACTTAGAGATCTAAAAATCGACCAGCCATTTGATCCTATAATTCCTTTACTAAGTATATACCCAGAAGACCAAAATCACAATATAACAAAGACATCTGCACCAGAATGTTTATTGCAGCCCTTTCATAATTGCTAAGTTATGGAAGAAGCCCATGTGCTCATCGACCCATGAATGGACTAGCAAATTGTGGTACATGTATATCATGGAATATTATGCAGCCTTAAAGAAAGATAGAGACTTTACCTCTTTCATGTTTACATGGATGAAGCTGGAACATATTATTCTTAGCAAAGTATCTCAAGAATGGAAGAAAAATGTATTCAGCCCTACTCTGAAGCTAATTTATAGCTTTCATATGAAGGCTATAACCCAACTATAGAACAAGAACATGGGGAAAGGACCAAGGGAAAGGAAGAGAGGGGAGAGGTTAGGGTGAAGGGTAATGGGTTGGGCCACACCTATGATGCATGGTACAGGCAAAACTTACTAAATGCAGAATACAAATGTCTACATACAATAACAAAGCAAATGCCATGAAGGCTATGTTGAATAGTTTGATAAGAATATTTCAGATTGTATATGAAACCAGCACATTGTACCCCTTGATTGCACTAATGTACACAGCTATGATTTAACAAAAAAAAAAAATAATAATAATAAATATATAAAGGACAAAAAAAAAGTTACTACAAAGTTTGTTAAAGCTGTTCCTCCTTTTGACTGCTAAAAACTGTTTTTGCTATGTTATAAAAAGTCTTGAGATAAGGTGCTGTCATTCAGCAGAAAACCGAAGGTTAATTACTCATTTAGAACTAAAGAAAAAAATGGTCCTCTTTACTTTAAAAAAAAAAAACAAACCAGCAGCCGCTTGACATTCTGCTGATCCTCAGGCAACCTCTAAGTGGGAGGCAGGCTGTATCCCTCCGAGGGGAGGTGCCCCTGGATACATTACAGGGTCCCCAGAGAACCTGAAGCCCCCGAGGAGACCAGCTGAGGATCACTCCTAAATTCACCTGTAAGTCCTCCTGTGGAGGTAAGCCACTTTAACATCTAATTTTGGCTAATGTCAGCAGACATTAATATAATTATTCATGGTATTTTTGCTATGCTTATTTGTTGTGAATTGTCAGAAAAATATGTAACTGTTTGTTAAATTCAATTGTTGTAGTTTGTGTAGAGACCTTGAGGGAAGGCCAAAGAGACTAGGACATCAGGTTGCGGGACTATTGGCCTGTCAGAAATTTTTAGAAGCATGAGAAGCCTCAACCCTAATTTTAACGATATAACCATAATACTACACTCTCCTGTGCCTAATCTGTATACTTGGCTGAGTTTGCTGCTAGCAAAAGCCAAGTGGCCCACTTACCTAGACTCAAAGAATGACATCGAAAGACAATCAACATGCCCTGCTCCAGCCACATACTGAGAGCTGTCTGGTCAATGCATGGCTGAAGCCTGAGGAAACACTTTGAGGAACTTGTCTTAATTGGACTTTTGAACTTTGGGAAAAAGGGGAAAAAATGTCACAAGGAAAAGTATATTAGACCACCACCGTGGTATTGTTAAAGCCTGAGTAGAGAACCCAGGAAGAGTCACAATCCCTAAAATCTCAGTGCTAAAATAGCAGCACTTCCAGAAATACCATTTGATTCAGGAACCCCACTATTGGGCATTAAGTCAGGGGGAAAAAGTAATTTTATCAAAACACATGTGCACTCAAATGTTTGTTGCCACACAATACACAATTGCAAATATGTAGAACAAATTAAACTGTCCATCTGTATGTGAGTGGGTTATAAAATGTGGTATATGTATACCAGGGAGGACTATTCACCCATAAAAAATGGTGAACTAATACTTTGCTAATGACCTGGAAGAAACTCGAGGTCATTCTTCTATCTAAGTGAAGTTTTACAACAGTGGAAAAACAAACACCACAGGTACTCACTATTTATTTGGGACTATTCATTAGAACTAATCAATCAATACCCATATGTACATTAGGTTGTAAAAACTCAAAAGAAAATCAAGCAGGTGGGAGGGGGCAATGACGGGGGAGGTGCATGTACTGGGTACAATGCACCCTATTCAGATGAGGAGCACACTTATAACTTTGACTCAAATTGTACAAAAGCAATTCATGTAACCAAAACCTATGTACCCCAATACTATCTTGATAATAAAGAAGGAAAAAAGCAAAAAGACAAATCAAGCAGGTTGATCTGCTTTTGTTCCCACTTCTCTCTGAGTTGCTATGACCTTGATGGTTGTTGACCTCTTCTAGTATTTTCCTTTCCTTATGTGTCAAATAAGTGTAAAAATAAAATTTAACAGAAGGCATAGTGAGTACTAAAAGAAATAAATATATACAACTTTTACCACATTGCTTGACATAGTAAGTCTTTAATATATGCTAGTGTTATGACTATTGCTAACATTCTTAATAATTAAGATAGTGTATTTAACTTCTTAGGAAGTTAACTATATTGATGATTTTAAGACCTTTATTTTAAAAAGCTATTTTAGATTATCCCCCCAAATTCTAAACACAAAGAAACATTTACTTAATATAATTTTATCCTGTTAAGTTAGAGTTTTCTATGCTCTCCACTCCTTTCCCTTTTATTTTTTTTTAAGGACCTATTTCCTTGTCAATAGCCATTAAGATGTCAATACACCTGCACAACCTTGTTTTGACTCTTTCAAATAAGGTAGATACTAGTACTAAGTGCTTGACAATTGAAATGACTTTATGTTTTTAATGCAGTTTGTTTGCTTTAAAAAATGTACAAGTAATGGAAATCAATTTGAAAAGCTGAGAGCAGAATGTTAAAATATTACCTTCCCACTAAAGGATATTTAACATGAGAGTGCATTTATTTATTGTGCATGGAGTTCTCTATATAATTGCATTGTATTTCCCA
Source organism: Loris lydekkerianus (assembly GCA_963574355.1). Classification (NCBI taxonomy): domain Eukaryota; kingdom Metazoa; phylum Chordata; class Mammalia; order Primates; family Lorisidae; genus Loris; species Loris lydekkerianus. The sequence continues at coordinate 8,867 of CAUYPK010039644.1, read as the reverse complement.
TTTGCCATTTGTGTATGAATAAAAGTCTCATCCTCACTACAGAGCACCTCCTCTCTCCTATTAGACCTTGGGCTTGAGTTACAATGGAAGATTAAGTTTTGACTGCAGACATAAAGCTGCCTCTCTATCTGAAAGTGTAGCTTTGTGCACCCACAACTTTCAGCATTCCTTTATGTTCCAGTTTCCTTTTTTCTCCAGAATTCTCCAGCTGCTTGAATGTGATTGTTTATAGGAGGTATATTTGGTCAGTGAGGGATGTAATACATTTATAAATTACATAGTCAAGATTTTGCATAGGAGAATTCTAGACTTTATAGCACTTTTTAAAAAATCATACTTTTTCTTATAAAATAAGAATTAAACTATATATTAAAAGCCTTGGATCTCTGAAAACCATGGGTCTTTGTATTTATAATATGTCTCTAATAATAGTAGCTAACCTTAAGACCGACTTGCTACATTTTTGTACCATTGAGAAAAATACATAAAATTCTTAAAGGATTTTCATGTGGGTAGGAAAAGGGAATGCTTATAACACAGAGTTTTAAGTATTTCATTTAATTCTTACAACCACGCAATGAGGTAAATACTATGATTGTGTCTTCCATCTTATAAATAAAAAAGGTGACTTTCGACAGAGTTTAAGAAGTTTGATGAAAGACATTCTTCTCCTAAGTGGCAGTCTAGGTATAAGCTTAGGTAGTCAGGCTCTCAAGTGCACACACTTTAAGCAGTAGGTACAATACCAAATACAGAAGTAATGATAATACCTATGACATTTCAGATCCTACTATGGGGCAGGCATTTTTAATGTACTATCTTACTCAACCATTATAATAATCCAAGAGTGGATTGCTTTTCTACATTAAGATCCTGAGAGAGGTTAATTCACCACATTGTTACAAACAGACAGAAGTCCTACTTAAGTCTTAATATTTTTGACTCCAAGGACAGCAGCCTATTTACACCTTTTGAAGTGAGTGAAAAATCCTTGAATATGTGTGTATTTCACAGGTCAAGGAGACCTCTTTGAGAAATGTGGTCAAAAGAAGGAAAGGAGGCAGAGATGTGAAGATCACAAGAGTGCTTTCAGTTCTATTCAGCTGTTGTAATTTGTTTTTAATTGTTTCATTGGCCATTACTTTTTTTACCTATTATACCTAGGTTGCAGATACTTTTCCTTGTCTTCTATGCATGGCTGGGTCAGGGTTAAGTTCTTGAAAATATATTGATTTTATGTTAAGCCATCTCAGACAAAATGACTGAGTTTGAGAAAGGAATTTCTTTGTTTCAGAGCGTTAAAAATTCTTATCTTATCCAGGAGAGTATAGATGATTATTAGATAATAAAATTTGCAATAAGGAACAAAAATATATTTAATGCATACAATCAAAGTGATGTAAGTAGAAAATTCTCTCAATTAAGCTCAAAAACTTGCCACAGTGCATTTATATTGGCAGGATTGTACAAACAAGTCGGTAAGATTTATAACCTTGATAATTCAGTGTCTCACAGTTGTGTTTCAGGAGACGTTGGGCAGTGTCTTTCTGAGTGTCATTCATTATTTTTGTTGCGTGTTTTTGTGTGCCATCACAAGAGTATAGGAGCTTTGTTAGAGCAACAAAAAAACATTACATTTCCTTTTACACTTGGTAAGACTGGAAGTGAATTGGGACATATAAGTCCAAGTTTATGAAGATATTGCCATGAGGGAAATGGCAGTGCAAAAATGGATTGAACATTTTTCTGAGAGAGGAGAAAGCATCACTGATGAAGAGAGATCAGGGAAGCCAGTAACAAGCAGAACTGATGAAAACATTGCAAACATTTGTTGAACTGCATGTCAAATTCGTTAGATGACTGTGAGAAGCTTAGTAGAACAAGTAAGTAAACATTGATAATCAGGAAAATCTTTTTTTTTTTTTTTTTTTAAACAGAGTCTCACTCTGTCACCCTCAGTAGAGTGCTGTAGCATCACAGCTCACGGCAAACTCCAACTCTTGGGCTTAAGCGATTCTTTTGCCTCAGCCTCCCAAGTAGCTGGGACTACAGCTACCTGCCACAATGCCTGGCTATTTTTCGTTGCAGTTGCTACTGCTGTTTTAGCTGGCCAGGACCAGGTTCAAACCTGCTACCCTCGGTAAATAGGGCCAGTACCCTACCCACTGAGCCATAGACGCCATCCAACAGAAAAATCTTAATCAAACATTTGGCATGAGAAAGATATATGCCAAAATGTCCCGAAGGATATCACTAATGAACAAAAGCAAAGGAGCAGCAATGTTTATAATTATTTTAGAGAGGCAAGATGATATTTTGGGCCAGGTTATCACTGGTGATGAAACAGGGGTTCACCAGTAAGACCCTGAAACAATGCATCAACATGCACAATGGAAGTCTGTCAGTTCTCCACAATGAAAACATTCCACCCATCCAAAACAAGAATCAAAGTGGTGTTGCTAACATTTTTAATTTCAGAAAGATTATTCATTTTGAATCTGTACCAACTAGATTAACAGTTAACCAAGTTAACTGTTTGGAGGTGCTGAAAAGGCTGCATGAAAAGTTAGATGGAAACAACCTAAATTTTCATCAGAAATATATGACTCTCATGTCTTAACAATGTACCAGATTGCAAGCACTTGCTATGATGAAATTTTTAGACAGTAAACAAAGACAACCTCCCAACTCACCTGATCTGGCCCCCAGTGACTTTTTTCTTTAATCAGAGATAAAGGAAATATTCAAAGCAACACATTTTGATGACATCCAGGACATCAAGGGCAATACAACAACAGCTCTCATGGCCATTCCAGAAAAAGAGCTCCAAAATTGCATTGAAGGGTGGACAAGGTGCTGGCGTCAGTGTATAGCTTCCCTATACTGCCCTTCTTCAAAGGCAGTTTTAGTAATAGTCAGCAATGAGGTATGCAGCACTTTATCTAGGATGAGTTTGCAAACTTAATTGTTAGTCCTGCTGAGAATTACAGGTCTTGATGTGCCTTTCAACAACTGTGTAAATGGAGAAAGAGGGAGAGGGAAACTGAAACTCTCATGTATACAATTGGTGTAATAGAATTTTGGTCTTTAAGATAGCTAACAATCTGTGAAATCATTGAAATAGTATGGAATAAACATACTAATTTATGTTCAAGAAAACATTGAATATGGATGGCATTAGACCTAAGAATCATACTAATGGATATAGTTGTTAAATGTTGCCAGCAACATTTCTTCAACTGATGCTCATACTTGTCATGATCCATAGGTGAAAAATGTTTGGGGCTCAGCATAATAAAATACGTAAAAAGAAGACAAAAATCCAAGTCTTCACTTGGGAGCATTTATCTGGAAAATAAATTCTCTCTCAGACAATCAGAAGATTTCAGCCTGAAAACACATTGAAATGAATGACATGTGTAATAAAATATGCTGCCCTGTATAACCTTTCTAAGGCATGCCTTCAATATTTATTCTCCAACAGGCACAATGTCTAAGATTTTATATTTTATCTTCACAAACATATATAGTCAATTCTGCTATAATCCTTGTTTTGAAAAAAATTATCATTCCATGCATTTCATATATTAGTCAACAATTTGAATGTAATGGAAATTTCATGTTGGTTTATACATGATTTTGTTTTTGAGAAATACAACGTGAATGCAAATAACTGCATCTAGCTGAATTGTGCTGTGTAGAAATACACAAAAGGCATGCATGCACAGACCTTAGACACCTCCACCTACTTTGGTATTGGATCATGTGTGTGATATTCAGCTGGGTTGTGTTTTGTGATTCATTCACATTTGTGAATTCAACATTCCAACATGTATATCATCCTTCTGGTCCAAGAACACCAAAAAGTGCATGAAAAAGGATATCTTTAAATGGTGAGAAGATTAATAAAGTGTTGCAGGAGAAAGTACATTAAATTTTTTTATCTCCAGGTTTAAGGACAAAGAAATCTATGTGGTAGAACATCAGAGGCAATGCCGGAAAAATAAAAGATCATAAAGTGATGCAGTCATCAGAACATGTTCTAGAAAGCAGAACGAAATAAAAAGACCATTTGGAGCAAAAGAATTGAAGAACAAATAGCAGTAATTCTGGAAGAACCTTTTGTACAGTCAAAACAAAAGGACTATCTGTATGTGAAGACTTTAAATTGTCAAACTTAATTATAGGTGTGGCTTATTTTGTGTGAAAAGTGGCTAGTTTAGTGATTTCAAACAGTGCTATAATTTCCAAAGTCTTCAGCTATTGGGCCAAACTGCTAGTACATAGGAGATATGGGGGTGAGGGGTGACGATCCCCAGCCATTATAAGTAGTTTAGAGTCTAAAGCTATACTTTAGATGAACTTCAATATTAATGAAACAGGTGCCTCTTAGAGATGCATGCCTCTAAGGATCTACATCCAAAGGGAGATAGACAGGCTCAGGGATTATGAATAAAAAACTATTTGTAATTGTGATGTTTGGTACTGAAAAGGAGACGATAAAAAGCCACACACATCCACATCTAGTGTTCTGACTTTACACATATAATTTCAAATAATGCCTCTACCAACACGAACACTTCACCAAAACAAGCTGCTTAGTGTCAGCACTTCCTAAAGCAAATGTCAAGTCTTTTTCAAGACAATCTATTTATTGTAGTATTTATGTATCAGTGTCATTTTTATTAAGACTCTGACCTTTAAAATACACAGCACGATTCAACCTACTCTTTTTTCTTTCTTTCTACTTCTATTCCTTCTTCTTCCTTAATGATATGATAAATATGCTTGTTTGAAAATCTTTTCATAATAAAGAATTGTGTAAAATTTTACTAAAGATAAAAATTGAAAGAAATCCATAACCATAAGCATTCTACCATTTAACCTTTGTCAGATTTTTACATTGTTATCAACAGTTTCAAAAGAGTCTGTTAGGCAAGAAATTAATGGCCAGGAAGTTGGCACCAGATGCATTCAGGTGGAAGAACTTAGGCACTGAGGGAAGGTCTGATGCATGTTTATTCAGCTAGTGGAGGCTGGTGAGCAAAGTTGGGAAGTCTGTGCAAGTGGAAAGTTCCCTAGTACACTTATATCTCCAAGGGAACAACATGGCAGAATGCCAAGAAGCAGCTATATAATTATAACATCATTGTGCGCAGTTATGGGTATATAAGGAAAATGTGGCGCCTTCAGCAGAATTTGGGAGAGGAAGCCCAGACAGCTTTATCTTGTCCCACAGAATGTTTTAAAGTCACAGTATATGGATTGTTAATCCAGGTTCACCTTCATTTTTCACATGCAGACAATATCAATTGTAGAATCTAAGCAACTAAAGAAATTCAGTAGAATATCTGTTTATTTTGCCAGGGGGAACACAAACAATTAGTCTAAACCAGTAAATAATTGATTCAACGATATCACACCCAGATACATTGGGAGGATCTTTGCAGTATTGTTTAAACTAGTGACTCTGATAGCATGTTCCCAGAATAACAACATCAACACTGCCTAAGAATTTGTTAGAAATATAAATTATTTGGCAAACCCCCAATTTACTAATTGGAAATCTCTGGGAGTGAGGCCCAGAAATCGGTGTTTAAACAAGAAAGCCATGTGATTCCAATGTATGCAGGTGCTCATGTGTGAGAATCACTGGATTAAACTCCAAATTAACCTAAAAACAGATTCTGAGGTCAAATTACTGGGGATCCAAAAGATAGGTTCTGGTACCTTCTGTGGCCGTATAACTTTGTTCAAGTTAATTTAAATACCAAATTCTCTTTCCTCAGCTGTTTTCAGAATTACATAAAATAATTGATATCAACAGAATACTTAGAACAAAGGCTGGCACTTAGTATGTACTGTATGAATATAACATTTTAATTTCATTTTAAGCAGTTTCTCTTGTGAGGATATACTAGATCGAATAAATGATCATTTTCCATACTCTTAATCATAATTTAAAAAATTGAGTCAATATATGCTCTTGAGTAATAAAAGAGCAAACAGGGATTGAGAATGTGAAAGGAATATAAAAAAATATCTTACCACATGTCACAGGGTCTATGAAGAAAACTGAGATAGAGTCTGAGATTCTTCAACACCTGTGGAAAGAAGAGGCAGGAAGCAAGATCTGGGTGTGGGAGTACATGAGTTTTGATGCTGGCCAATGGCAACCTCAACTGATCCTATAGAAAGTTGTCTAGTCCTTAAATGGGATGAAAGGGTGTGGTATTTACATAACTCCCCCATATCAGTCATTTGATGTGGACTATTCCCAAAAGGGTGTGATCCTAGGATTGAAAGTAAGTTTTCTGCAGCTGAAGCCATTGATGAAAATGCTGTCAGCTTAAACTTGTTTGCCAGCAGCACCTGTCACAGATGACACAAACTTTTCTTGAAGTGGGATTAAGTAGCAAATACTTTTTAAAGGAGGAAAATGAACATGGCATCCCTATGTCCAAAACAACTTCCCTTTATGATAAACTGATGCTTTGTCAGGTAGAAAAAAGGTACATATTAAAGTGGGTCTCTGCCCATAAAATTAAGTAAAATTTATGTTAATTTCCATGGGAGAGGAAAAGGGACGTAAAGTAAATGATGACAATAAAATAGATTATGGCAATTAAGTTCTAAGTGTGCCAAAACAAGATTTATTTAATAGAGTGACCCTATTTAAGAATAATTTATTGTATACATACTATTTCAAAATAACTAGGGGAGCCAATTTGGAATGTTCTCAACACAAAGAAATGGTAAATGTTCGAGACGATGGATATTCCAATATCAAAATATCACACGTAGCCTACAAATATAAACAACTGTTATGTACCCATATAAAGTAAAACTGAAAAAAATAAATAAAAAATAAAAAGGGCCTATAATTCCTTCTGTAGGTGAAGTAGGAGCTTGGGTGTAGGAGAATTACATTTTTGTTGTTGTTCTGCTGTATTCTGGCACGGATTAAATATGGTAGAAGCTGTATTTTTCTTGTGAGCTGTATTTCTATTGTACGTCAGTATTGAATACCTATCCCATAGGGATATTGGAACCCTGCCTGTCCTCAATAAATCAAACTAAATATTATGATTAGCCGGGCATAGTGCCAGATACTCAGGAGGCTGAGGCGAAAAGATTGCTCTTGAGGTTACTGTGAGCTATGATGCCACAGCAATCTACCCAGGGCAACAGAGTGAGACAGACTCTGCCTGAAAAACAAACAAACAAAAAAAAAACCCTAAATATTATGGTAAAGACATATATTCTCTATCTATAGAAAATAAGTTATTTTACAGATATGACATTTCAAAGATAATTTTCTACTGGATATTAAATACTGTATATACTTGAGTATAAGCCGAGTTTTTTTGGCACAAAATTTGTGCCGAGTTTGGGTTTTTCGCCACAAATTTTGTGCCGAAAAAACTCGGCTTATACTCGAGTATATACGGTAGTATAAAATTTAGAAAAAGAACTTTTTTCGCACGATGGAATATTTTAATAGAAATTCTAAATTCAAGTTGATATAATAAAATTAAAAGTTAGGAAAAAACACATTTCTGTATTCTACTAACAGCTATCTACTGCCTCAGAATGGGAGGCTACATATTGCATTTCTATTCTCAATTCCCAGAAAACAATTCTCTGCCCATTATACCTGGACCCAAGTAGAATCTAGACCTGTATTTCTGAATAATACCACTGTATGTGAAACTTGATGCTTTTGATTAGATGCTGCTGTGAAAGGTTATCTTATCAAACTAATAAATGAACTGCTGAGCAAGCTGCCAGACTCTGGCTTTTGCCCCATGGCTCAATTATAAACCACCCAATAGGAAGGCAGAAAGGAAAGCTAAGGGTGATTAATTGATTGCAATGTCACTGCCAGCAAGTTAACTCTCAGGGTCCTAAATGTAAGCTGACACTGTAAATGAGAATGGGGAGAAACAAAACAGTATGAAAGCTATCAGAGGACAACAGAGAACAATTGAGAAAGAAGTAGGGCCTCAATTAAAGAGAACAGGACCTGCTTCCAGAGGAATACAGCATCCCCATTTGATTTGATAACTGCTTCTGCCTTGGCCCATCCTTTCTTTTTTTCTTTGTTGTTCTCTTCTGGTGAACAGAATTATTGATGAATGCAAGTTTAAAAAAAATTTTTTTTATTAGTATTAGATCATAGCTGTGTACGATCATGGGGCACCATGCACAGGTTTTATAAACAGTTTGACACATTATCATCACACTGGTTAATATAGCATTCCTGGCATTTTCTAAGTTATTGTGTTAAGACAATCATATTCTGCATTCAGTAAGTTTCGCATGTACTCTTGTAAGATGCACTGCAGGTGTAATCCCACAAATCACCCTCCCTCTGCCCATCCTCCCCCCTCCCTCACCTCCCTCTCCCGCTTCCCCATATTCTTAGGTTATAACTGGGTTATAGCTTTCATGTAAAAGCCATAAATTATTTTCATAGTAGGGCTGAGTACATTGGATACCTTTTCTTCCAATCTTGAGGTACTTTAACTAAGAAGAGTATGTTCCAGCTCCAACCATGTAAACATGAAAGAGGTAAAAGTCTCCTTTTTTTAAAGCTGCATAATATTCCGTGGTGTACATATACCACAATTCATTGATCCATTAGTGGATCAATGGGCACCTGGGCTTTTTCCATGACTTAGCAAATGTGAATTGGGCTGTAATAAACATTCTGGTACAAATATCTTTGTTATAATGTGATTTTTGGTCTTCTGGGTATATACCTAGTAGAGGAATTATAGGATTGAATGGCAGATCTATTTTTAGATCTCTAAGTGTCCTCCAAACATCTTTCCAAAAGGAATGTATTAATTTGCATTCCCACC
>CAUYPK010039641.1:0-18387 GCA_963574355.1 Loris lydekkerianus | reverse complement strand
GACCTGCCATTCGATCCTACAATTCCTCTACTAGGTATATATATACAGAAGACCCAAAATCACACTTTAACAAAGATATTTGTATTAGAATGTTTATTTCAGCCCAACTCATAATTGCTAAGTCATGGAAGAAGCCCAAGTGCTCATCGACCCACAAATGGATCAATAAATTGTGGTATATGTACACCATGGAATATTATGCAGCCTTAAAGAAAGATGGAGACTTTACCTCTTTCATGTTTACGTGGATGGAACTGGAACATATTCTTCTTAGCAAAGTATATCAAGAATGGAAGAAAAAGTAACCACTGTACTCAGACTACTATGAAACTAATTTATAGCTTTCATATGAAAGCTATAACCCAATTGTAGCCCAAGAATATGGGGAAAGGGGAAAAGGGAAAGGGAGGGAAGGGAAGGGGGGAGGATCGGTGGAGGGAGGGTAATTGGTGGGACCACACCTACGGTGCATCTTACAAAGGTATATGTGAAACTTACTAAATGTAGAATATAAATGTCGTAACACAATAACTAAGAAAATGCCATGAGGGCTATGTTAACCAGTTTGATGAAAATATTTCAAATTGTACCTGTACATAAAACCAGCACAGTGTACCCCATGACTGCATTAATTTACACAGCTATGATTTAATAAAAAAGAAAACTGAAAAAAAATAACTAAAATTTGTCTACGGCCATGTCTGAGTATTTATGTGTAAGGTTATACTGCTATTTTTAATGTATTGACTTCTGGCATTATGTACTGACTTCTTTGAGATTCAGCACTCTTCTGTAGTATCCCACATTCCCACCAATCCATTCTCCACTTTCCTAATAACATCAATTATATCACAAATTTTGGTTCAGTGTTTACCTTATTATAACAAGTATTCCCTGTGGAACCAAATAGGTGCTAGGATTTTACATGCATTTTCTAATATAGCTCTTTTTATTCTTCCTGACCTTAATAACTGTCTTGTTTTTTCATTTGCTTAGTTGCTTTTTTTTTTTTAACCAATATTGGAAATATTGGAAAAGTTTGAGAATTATAAAACCCTTCGAATATGGGTGGCACCTGTGGCTCAGTGAGTGGGGTGCCGGCCCTATACACTGAGGGTGGTGGGTTCAAGCCCGGCCTCAGCCAAACTGCAATGGAAAGAAGGCTGGGTGTTGTGGCGGGTGCCTGTGGTCCCAGCTGCTCGGGAGTTGGAGGTTGCTGTGAGCAGTGTGACGCATGGCACTCTATCAAGGGTGATAAACTAAGACTCTGTCTCTACAAAAAACAAATAAACAAAAAAAAAACTCTGAATACTACTTTTTCTCATGAACAGTTATATTATTAGATAATCAATTGGTTCGTTTATCCTCACTCTCTGTAGATATTTCTCTCAAAGTTTTCAGGTTCTTTTCTATATCCTCAATTCTGAAATTTCTGGTAACGTGTGTTGGTATAGCTTTTTTCTTTTCCTTTCTATTCTTTGTGGTGGGTATTTGGCAAGATATTTAAATCTGAAAACTCTTACTCTTAATTTCTTGACACCTTTTTGGTACTATTCCCTTTGATAATTTCCTCTTCTCTTACCTGTCCTCTCTAGAATTACCATTAGTCAGACATTAGACCTCTTAGACTAATTCTCTCAATTTTATCAATATTCTCTCTAGTTTGGAAAGTTCTTTGACTTTATTTCAGCAAAGAAATCTCTCATTTCTAAATTCCTTTCTTCTTTGGTTGGTCCTTTATTTATTTACTTACCAAGCCCATTTTTAAATTTGGAATGTTTATTAGAGTGATTCAGTGAAAATCTATATATGCTTCTCCTAGTTTGGCAACTGTTAATTTTTTCCACATTTGTTTTCTCTTTATCCCCTTTCTATATATACATCATTTTTTGCTAACATCATTTATTAACATTTGCTAACATCATTTGCTACATCATTTGTTTGAAAATGAGCTGCTGACATCATTACTGTTTATCCCTAAATACTTTATTTTCATGTATGAGGGATACTATGAAAGTTTTTAGATACACAAAAATTAAGCAATGCAAAATCATTTTTTCTCACTGTATTTTCTAAAAATAATTGCCATGACATTCTATGCTCTTTTGCATTATTGAAACACATTTTGATAACACTCTTTCCACTAATTTTCTTCAAATGTTGTAAGCTTATTTTCATAGGCTTGAACAGCTTCTTCAGGGCTGGAGAATCTTCTTTTGCACATGTGAAGCAGAAATAATAATATGGGGTCAGGTCAGTACTGTAGGGTTGATGGATCAGAGGTTTAACCTCTGTGGACTCTAGGAACTGAATGGTGATAATGGCTGTGTAGGCAGATGTATTATTGTGGTGAAAAATAGTCCCCTGCAGTTCTGCCCTTGGCTGCCACTATTGAAGCTTCCCCCCCAAATTTTGGTAGGCATACTGCTGTGTAACACTGAACAGTAACAGTGTTTTGTTCCTCCAGAGAAATAGCTGCAACACGAGTGCTTTTGGAGAAGAAAGTTGTCACTTTTTTTTTTTTTTCCAACACCTTGGAGTTGCTTCACTTTTGTTGGTGGATTTTTAGCAAGAAGAATCCACACTGTGGACTGATGCTTATTCTCTAGATCAATCCAACAAATCCAAGTTTCATCACCAGTAATGATGTCAGGAATGTATCTACATCTGCCTCTGTCCAGTCTGACCACCATTTCTTCACACTATTCAACACAGATGCATTTTTACTCATCTGTCCATGTGAGGCACCCATCAAGATGAAACTTTCCCAACTCAAAGATAATTGTGCAGGATTTTAGATACTACAAGCGATCCAGTCTGCACTACCACTTCAATGTCTTTAAAGATAATTGTGCAGGATTTTAGATACTACAAGCGATCCAGTCTGCACTACCGCTTCAATGTCTTTAAATGTCACTCAGTTATTTTATCAAACCACTTTTTCCACAGTAGTGTTTTTTCAGTCACTACAGTTACCAGACACCTACTCCTCATCTTTCAGTGAAGTCAGGCCACTTCTAAATTCTTAATACCATGGAAAAACTGATGTGCAGAAAGGAGTAAGGCCCCCAAAAGCCCTTTGCAAAAGATTTAAAACTCATTTAACCCACTTTTAAAATCATAGAAAATCATCACAAAAATGTTCTCTTCCCAGCTTCCTAGCTGATGCTGACTGAGTACTATGTAGATGGGAACAAATGCAGCCCTCCCAGCAACACCAATAAGACAAGCAAGTTAAAACTTGCATGGATGAATTAGAAAGATGCCACTGTTGACTGTATTTCTTGGAAGTGAACTAATGGACCATGACATAGTCTCAAAACTTTCATAGTGACCTTCATATCTGCTAAAAACAAGGGACATCTCCTACATAACTGGAATATAATTATATCAAATCTAAAAATTAACAATGATATGATACCTTAACATATAGTCCATATTCAAACTTCACCAATTGTCCCAAGAAAGTCTTTTGCAATTTTTTTCCATCTAGGATCCAATCAAGATCAAGACATTAAATTAACAACAGCTTCCTGGTCTGTCCTTCTTTGTAAGTGTGTATACCACAGGAGACTGTTAAAACACATGAGGTGACAGACCACTAGTTGAAACTAAGGTCACATTAGTTTCACTAGAAAATCAAAATTTGTAATCTTAACAACCAAGCAAGTATAGGACCACCAAATTATAAACATAAAGAGATTTTAATTTATATACAAGTACTATGATCATTAATAAATGAGTTCCAATTATAATTCAAAACCAAAATGGCAATAATATAATCATATAAATATTCTGGACATCATGCTATGAAGTAGGTAAACATGTGCCTGCTAAAGTAATTTGACATTTTATATTTGTTTTCAGATTCTAACTACATGACTGCATAGAACTTGAAAGCTTAGTAAAAAGCACAAAGCAGATTTTACTTCTGATTCCTGAATATCAATGATATAATAAGGTATATTTACAAAGCTTCCCACTTAAGACATTCCAGTATAATCATGCTGGAAAAATCAGTTGATTTTCTAATAAATACAAATATTTATGAACAAACCAACAGTAGGGCCTAGGATTACAAGTGTACATGTAACTTAAGACAATAGTATATATACCATAGCACTGAATACCCTATAGGAAATTTTATTGGGGTAAAAAATCCCCCCTCAATAACTCAAATATATACATAGTACATGAACATACTGCTTTTCTCTCTACCGAGTACACAGGCTTTCAAAATGATAAAGAATTGAAGATATACTTATTGGAAGGAAAAAATAATCAAAGAAAAGACTAAATACAAGGTAGAAAACTGAACAATGTTAGAAATAATCAAGTACTAAAGGTGGGGAGACGAGGTCTTTAGAGAGAGGAGAAAAGGAAAATTATTACAATTTAAATTACAGTAGTGATAACTCTGGTTTCTTCGGAACATTTTGATAGTACACTAATATAGTAGTTCCCCTAGAAATGATAAAGCAGGCTGTCTTTTTTCTTACTTTTTCCATAAGGAAAAAAAAACAATAACATAAAATAAAAATGGCCTTGTTTGAAAATGAATGCTTTATTTTATGATAATTTTCTTTTAAACATTACGGGTATGTGCAGGTCTTAGAAAAATAAAAATATAGCAAAAACATTGAGCAAATAATCTTATTCAGAGTGAAAATGAATGCAGAACAATTATTTTACATGTATACCCTTTAAAACATGCTTCTATCATGAAGATTTAATGGCTTTCCTGATCAAACTTTTGCTTGTAGTACTTTAACAGAAAGTGAATTAATAGTTTATTCCTTCTTAGACGTGATATGCATTATTTCCAGTCACAAGAGGCTAAAACCAGAATGTTTATTAGGATTAAATCTCATCTAAAGAATACAAATTCTGTATATTTTTTAGAAGTAATATTTAAGTTTCTAGTATCAATTTCCAATGATACTAAACTTTAAATCTAAATTTCTTACCTGGTCCAAGACAATGATTTCATCTGCATCAATCACTGTTGACAATCTGTGCGCAATGAAAATAGAAGTTCTGTGTTTGACCATATCTCTCATGGCACCAAGAATAGTCTACAAGTTTGACAACAAGAAAAGTAGGGGAGAAAAAAAGAAGTATTTACTAGGCAAATGTAAATTAATCATATATTTCCTAAAGGAACACACAAAATGTCAACCTTTGGTTTTTTTTTTTTTTTTTTTTTTTTGGTTGCAGTTTGGCCAGGGCTGAGTTTGAACCCACCACCCTTGGTATATGGGGCCGGGGCCCTACTCACTGAGCCACAGGTGCTACCCAAAATGTCAATCTTTTATTATGTAAACTTGGTACCTGTGTGACATATTTGATCTAATATGATTATTAATAAAAAGAAGTGGAGAAAATCAAGAAAAAGAGAAGGCAAGTATGACCACACAATCATGGGAAAAATTCTTTAAGATAGGTAACATTATGCTAAATTACAAAGTCTAGGAAAAGGTAGATATTTTCTATACTTAAAAACAAAGAAATAACAACTCTAATGATACCAGGAGCATAGCCAGACATGATGTTTATCAATGAGAACAAAACTAAAATGAGGAGAGCCTCAAGTGACAGGACTTAGAGAAATTGAAAATAATCCAAAGAATAGTAAAGAAGGGGCAGACTCGGAGGATAGAAGCACATTTGCTTTCCCTTAGTTCAAACTCAGAGGATAAAAAAACTTGGCTGTTTTCACTTGAGGAAATTTCTTTTTCAAAAGCATTCTAACTTTTAATGCATCCTGAAAAATACATTTTATTTATTCCTGTAAAGTATAAGAAAGGTGTATATATATTCATCTATATTTGGAAACCTGGTATAAGTATAGTTAGCTAGATAAAAATAGTGTGGAGGATGGGGAAATAACCAATGGCCTCCTACAGATATTACTAAACATTTTATTTATTAAAGGTATAACATTATCAAGAGAAGGCAGTTACCCAAGAAAAGAAGACCTTATATTTTACTAGGGCAGACAAAGAATCAAGTACAGGGGTAATCCTAAGAAAAACTGTGATGTTTATGAAGATTCCCCCCTTTTTTTTCCCTTAAGCAAACTCTGACATCTTACTGAGGACTCTGGACATTTCAAAAAGGCCCATTAAAATAGATGAAATCTTCTGGTAATTCCTTCCCTTGGGGGATCCATTGTTAGCTCTTAATGGGTTATACTCTGACATAATAAAACTATGTGACTCCAATAACAACTGTTACTAGGACTTTTAATTTGTGGATTTGAGGTAGTATGGCATATTTTAGGTATAAAGTTCTTGTAAACTTGTTCCTACTGTTCCTCTGAATAGGGCTGGTCCTGCTTAAAGTTTGCCTTAAATATAACAAATACTCATGCTAACCAATTCACTTCAAAATTAAATTGCTTTAAATATGTTGTAGATCAAATAATGTGTCCTGAAACATAACTCCATATGCAAGTATTATGTCATGCAGTCTATAAAGCCAAATTAGGCCTATCCTTTAATACCAGGTTTATATCCTACAATGTATTAAATTAAAATGTAGTAGGTGAATAGAAGCAATTGACAACATCAGCTTATCTTCAGTTCTCAGTTAAGGGGATTTGTTCATAAAATTATCACTGCTGTTGAGACTTTACCAGCGCTGCAGGTTGTGTGTGCCTGGTATATAACCCTGTGAGTTGTTCCATGATAAGTGATAGGCTGTCAGGTGTGTACTGTGTCACAAGTGTCATAATCACTTATATAACTTGTTTTAATTAGTGTTAAATGTTAAAGAGAGAATTTGTTTTTAGAAAAAACCTTCCTTTGCCAGTATATTAGGCAAATCCTATGCAAGATGCAAGAGTAATACAATAATATCATAAGGAGGCCAGGTGCAGTGGCTCATACCTCTAATCCTAGCACTCTGCAATGCTGAGGTGGGTGGATTGCTTGAGCCCAGCTGAAGCAAGGCAAGCCAACCCCCCTACTGTCCCCTGCCATCTCTACTAAAAACAGAAAAAGAACTAGCTGGGCATGATGTTACATGCCTGTAGTCCCAGCTACTTGGGAGGCTGAGGCAATAGGACCTTCTGAGCCCAAGAGTTTGAGGTTGCTGTGAGCTATGATGATGCCACAGCACTCCACCCAGAGTAAGATTCTGTCTCAAAAATAAAAAAAATAAAATAACAGGATGAGCTATCACATTTGCAAATGCACTCAACACTATGATATCTAGTTCAATGAAACCTGGCATTCTCAATCATCACTTGCTATATGGGGAAAAAGCAAAATGGGCATTTTGCTTTAATGCCCTTCAATAGGAGGTACTATAGAGCAAAATGCCATTTTACTAAAAGTTTCAAGGAGAAAGTTAAACATTAAAAAGCTTTACATTTTTATCCTCATTTACCTCTTCAGTAATTGAATCTAATGATGAAGTGGCTTCATCATAGAGTATAACTGGGGGGTCCTTCAAAATGGCTCTTGCAATTGCGACTCTTTGTTTTTCTCCTCCTGGTGAAAAAAAAATTAGTTCAAATAACCATAGTGTGGACATATTTTATGTTTCTAGAGTTTCCATTCATTACAATGACCAACTAAAACCTTTAACATTTATCAATACTACTGATCAATGTTCATTTTATTGAGCTATAGAGTCTAAGTTCGTGTATGATACCCTTTGACAAATTAAACTCCCTGGAACATAAATGTGATATTGATTCCTGACTTTGAGACAGGTGAAAGAATGAAAATGCAGCAGGGAGGTAACAACTTTGATTCCACAATTATTATTCTCACCAAAAGTATGCTCTTTACATGTTACTTTATATAACAGCCATTTTTCAATAAATGGCAATCTCAGAAAAATTTTGATGTAAATCATTGAAAATGCTAAAACCAAATTCACTATCTAAAACCCTGAAATCGTGAAGACATGAAACTAGGAATATCTAAATTTATCTCTTAACATAAAATAGTACTATTCATCTAGTATTCTCAAGGCTTTTTTTGTTTGTTTTACAAAAAGCTATTATTTTCATAGCATTCTTCAAAGTTAAGGGTATATACTAGATACCTCTTACTTCCCCGTAGTTATTTATTGTAGGTCTCTAGCACAACAGATTTTTTAAAGAGATGAGGTTTCTTTCTGTCACCAAGTCTAGAGTGCAGTGACATGATCATAGCTCACTGCAGCCTCGAATTCCTGACTCAGCCTCATAAGTAACTGGGACCACTATACCTACCACAGATTTTTCAAACTGAAAGGGAACAGAGGCCTAGGAATGTTAAGTGACTCCCAGAGTAAGTTCCAGTAAAATATGAACTAGACCTGTCTCAGTCTAATGTTTTTTTTCATCACAATGTGGAAGCCACATTTATTCCCAAATACAGCTATGATTTAATAAAAGAAAAATAATTCCCACTTTAGAAAAAAGAATAAGTATTTAGAAAGTAGTTCTTAAATAGTGAAAATATTTAGTAAAATATAAAGAAACTTCTTTTTTTTTGCGGTTTTTGGCCAGGGCTGGGTTTGAACCCGCCACCTCTGGCATATGGGGCCAGAGCCTTATAAAGAAACCTGGTCTTTCATCACTGGGACTCCTGTAGGTCTAAGGTCATTAATCTGATATAGAAGTATAGTTGGTAGTATAGAAGATGGTGCTTTACTGAGTATATCCCTTTTGGCTTCTTTCCTTGTCTGTTATACATTCATTTACCAACACCTAAAAAAACTTGCATTTTTTTGAGCTTTAGTAACTTCTTTAGGAAATAAGCTCTACCTATTAATTCTCCGATATTATTTCATTATTTATTTTTACTTTTTCTAATTTATTATCTTCAATCTGTAAAGGGGGCTCCTTTTATCTAATATTAGTAAGTTTATATTCATGTTATCCATAGCCTTTATAGATGTTATCCATCTCATAAGATCAAAATTCTTTTATTAAAGTAGGTATTATAAGAACTATTTTCCTGCTCACTTTATCAACATAGTAGCAGAAAGCTTCTCAAAGAAGTAAACACTAAGCGGAAAGATTAGTTTTGATAAGCCTCTCTTATTTCAAGTGGAAACCAACTCGGTTTTAATTCTATTCAGTAGTATTTTAAAACTTGGAGAAGAAATGTGTGTTTATTCTCTAACATAATGGAGAATATTCATGATAGAAAATATTCTCCATTATATTAGAGAATAAACATTTATTCTAAAGATAAATGTACTTTTTGTTTAAATTAACATGTCCCTAATTACTAATGAGGTTTGGATATGTTTTTCCTATGTTTCTAAGAAGCTCTGACATTTGACTCAAAACACAGAAAATAAAAAATGTGTGATATATAAATTTATGTATACATATATGTACATAAAAGAAAGTTCACTGTAAGCATAGATGCCAACTAATAAATTGCTCATTTTGAGAGGTTTAGTTGTTAGGCAAATGAGTATTAGATAACAATAAAATTCTTTATCCATTCCTATCCTGAAAGGCATGCAGAGAGGAGAAAAAAAGATTAGAAAATGAAATATGGCATAGTTGGCTGAAGTAAAGTCATACATTGAGAGGGTTAGTTCATATTACAATGGTAAACTAGAAATCACCAGAATTAGTCTAATGGACATATAATTTGGGAGTGGGCTAATTAATTGGAAACTACTCCTACTAAGAGCAGTAGTATAGTGTAAAAGTGGACTAGAATGACACAGGCATATTATACTACCAAGGAAATGAAAAATAATTATCACAAATCAACTAAATTTGAAAATAGTGTTTGCTCAAGATTTTCTAAACCTAGATCAAAACTCTCTAATAGGCTGCAAATTCCTTAATGGCAGGCCTGATTACATTTCATCTTTTTAATTATCAAAATGTTTAGCACAGTTGCTTGCACACAGTATGGCTCTTATGAATGTAAATAAATGAGACCAGTTTGTAATGAAGATAAATGGGGATTCATTAAAATTCATGCTGAGTATTACTCTATTTTTGCCTTGTCCCTATTCCTAATCTATGTAATTCCTCTATATAATTCCTTTCCAAACTAAAGTAGCTACATTATACTTTGAAACCCAAATAGTTTGGGACAAAAAAATATTTTTATAGATCCTTCAAAAATTTGAAAGGCATTTTAGGGTAATTCATTCTAGCAATTTCATAATTAAACACTGAGATAGAAATGTGTAAGTCTCCAAATTTCCTTGTCCACTGAATCAAAAAGGACATGAAATTGAAATTGGCTGTACGGAAAGTACAGCATGTAACAAGATCAAGTGTCAAAAGGTTTAAAGTATTGAAAACATTTAATGATCTAGGAATCTATGATGCGAAATATACTATTCACTATCAAATTACTTCTCCCTACCCTTACTACTTTCTCAGGTGAAGAAAAATCTTGGCTTTCCTTTAATATGACAATCATGAATAATAAGTTAACACTCATCAGACCATATATTGTTAATATTATGCCTCTACAGTGTTTGCAGCTGCAGGTGAAAAAAGGGACCTGTATGACTTGAGAACAGTTACTTCCAGTACATTAAGCTTTTTATGGGAAGGGGTAAGAGATTTGGAACCCTATCAAATGTGACTAGATGAAAAGTAGGCTTGAACTCTGTTGTTGGATTTTCTTAAAAGTGGCTTTGGGGTGGCCCCAATGGCTCAGTGAGTAGGGCACCAGCCCCATATACCGAGGGTGGTGGTTTCAAACCCAGCCCCGGCCAAACCGCAACAAAAAATAGCCAGGCGTTGTGGTGGGCGCTTGTAGTCTCCCCTACTTGGGGGGCTGAGGCAAGAGAATTGCCTCAGCCCAAGAGTTGGGAGATTGCTGTGAGCTGTGGCACCACAGCACTCTACCCAGGATGATAAAATGAGACTCTGTCTCTAAAAAAAAAAAAAAAAAAAAAAAAAAATGGCTTTGAAAGGTGTACACAAGTAGGAAGCAGGTCTAAAATCTTTGATCACCTGAAAGCTTGAGTCCTCGTTCCCCAACTTGAGTGTCATATCCATGTGGCATTCGAAGAATTGCATCATGAAGTCCAGCTAATTTTGCCACTGCATACACTTCCTCAGGCGAAGCACTGATGTTTCCATATAAGAGATTGTAGTAAATAGTATTATGAAAGAGGACAGCATCCTGAAACAAATTTATACACAAACACACATACATAACGTTCATTATAAAAAACTAAAATGGTAAAGACATAAAGAGTAAAACATGACAGCCCTCTCATGACCCCTCATCCCTGCAATTCCATTTCCCTTCCCAGAACTAATCACTATAAACAATGTGTTATGTATCATTCCAGACATTTTTCTATTCATATACCTAAACATATGATTTTTCCCCCAATACCAGTGGGGGCCATTCTATACATAATATTTTGTGGGCAGCACCTGTGGCTCAGTGAGTTGGGTGCTGGCCTCATATACCAAGGGTGGTGGGTTTGAACGCGACCCTGGACAAACTGCAACAAAAAAATAGCTGGGCATTGTGGCAGGTGCCTGTAGCACCAGCTTCTCAGGAGGGTGAGACAAGAAAATCGCCTAAGCACAAGAGCTGGAGGTTGCTGTGAGCTGTGATGCCATATTACTCTACCAAGGTGACAAAGTGAGACTCTGTCTCTAAAAAAAAAAAAAAAAAAAAAAAATTACAAATTGCTTTTTTACTTAATATATCCTAGAGATTACCTATGCCAGTAACAGAAACCCATCTCATTTTTATTTAACAGTTCTCTATTCCATAAAATAAGTGTATCATTATTTGTCCATTCCCCTATTGACAGATTTTAATGTGACTTCCAAATTATTGGTACTATAATGTGGGGATAAATCATTGTATATATGATATTGTACAGCCATGTATTTCTGTAAGAAGGATACCTAGAAGTGAACTGATGGATTAAAAGGTAAATATAAATTTATCCTTTGATAGTATTGCCCAACTACCTTCTAAAAATGCTCTATCAGCAACCAATTATGTATGAATATATTGTAACCAAGAGTATATAAAGGTGCTAGTTCCTCGTATTTTCAGAAACTCTGGATACAAATAATTATTACCTGTTACTGCCTTTAGGAAAGACATATACTTTTTGTTTAAATTAACATGTCCCTAATTACTATTAATAAGGCTTGGATATGTTTTTCCTATGTTTCTAAGAAGCTTTGACATTTGACTTAAAACACAAAAAATAAAAAAATGTGTGATACATAAATTTATATATATATATATATATATATATATATGTATATAAAAGAAAGTTCACTGTAAGCATTCATTGGATGTTTCAACTTATTCTGACATAGCACACTAAAGCTAATTTACTTAAAGTGAACATCCTCATTTTACCTTCAGTCTCTAAATAGTTAGAAGGCTATATAGTTAGTAGGTGGAATAAAATCACTCCATCAGTTCACACTAACCAGAATTAAATCTTGTTTAGCATCATAATCAGACCTAGAATTTCAGATATTATTGCATCTAATATTTTATTTTAATCATTTAAATACCCACTATTAATATAAAGATTTCTCATATTGAGATAGTACGTAAACTCAGTAAGTTCATTCTATAAATACAAACTACTCATTTTAAAATATTTTATATTCAGAGAAACATTAACAAACAAATGCTAACTGGGAAATTTGAGATAAAGTAAAAGAGAGAGAGAAAGTAAATTTGAGAGAAAGTAAAAGAAAAATTATACTGGACTTTTTTCACGATTTTTGCTAAATGGGTAGATTTTAATGGCTCTTGCCACAAAATATGGGTAACTATGTGAGATGATAGATATGTTAATTTGTTTCATTATAGTAACCATTTTACTATCTCTGTATCTCATGACACGTTGTGCATCTTAAATATATACAATAATACTTATAAATTTAAAAAATGAGATAATCTATAATCCCATCCTCTTGTATATTTTCTCTTTTTTCCCACTTAAATGTATACATTTAGCATTATAAAATTGGGATATTATATTTTATAAGTATTTTATTTTTTAATAAACTTTATGCCTGTGTATTTTCATAACAATATTCCTTAAAAATACAGTACTTATATATGGCTACATATTGGATCCTTGATGATAATTTGATCATCTAGTTACTATTGGACATTCATATCATTTCCAACTTTTGTTATTATAAATAATGTTGAATGAATATCTTCACATATAAAGACTTGTTCATATCTCTGGTAATTTCCTAATTAAAATTTCTTAGAGGCAGAATTATCAGAAGATAGATCATGAATATTTTCAGGCACCTGATACTATGTATATATTGTCAATTTGCTTGTCAGGAAAGCTATATATACTTTCACTAGCAAAACAACAGACTGTTTTAGACACACTTGCTCAAACTGGATATTAGAAATTTCAAATCTTTGCCAATCTGGTATGTGAAAAATGGTATCCTATCATTAATTTAATTTACACTGCTAAGGTCTCCAATGAAGATGAGCATCATTTCTTTTGTTTACTGACCATGTATATTTTTCCTTTGTAAATGTTTTATTTCTCAAAAGAATGAGGATAACTATCACACAGCCCAAGAGAATGGTAGGAATCTAGATACTTGGATGAAGATACTGAGTCCTAAGTGTTCACAGCCTGGAATCCAGTTTACCTGATACACAGTTTAGGTCAGTGTTACTCAACATAACAGTCCATGAACTATCTATATCAGAATCACCTAGAAGGTATTTTTCAAAAGTATAGGTTTTTAGGTGCCACACACCTAAAATCAGAACTGAGTGTGTAAAAAAGAACTGAAATTTCAGTAATCTCCTTACATGACTCCTGCCTACTAACATTTGGGATTCTCAGTGAAAGATAGGACAGAGAAGAGTGTCATATGTTGGATCACTTGGGGAACTTTTATAACACACATATATATGCCTAATCGTTTTCTTATAGTTCTTCCCCCTCCTTACCCCATATTTTGATTTATTCTGCCAGGGATTTGATTCTGGTTCCAGGATTCAACTTCATAATAAATACTAGTGGTGACTAATTCCAAGGTCTCTTCATAAGCTTTTAACATAAAAATGCCCATATTCTGTAAGGCTATCTATCTACTGCTTACCTTCTCAGTTCTTACTTTGACTTTATTTTTCCTCCAAATAAAGTCGCTCAGCAAATGTTTATTAAATACTTAATATGGGTCAAGCATCATGCATGGTACTGAGGGCAGAATGGTGAAAAGGCATATAAATTTGAAGTTGGCATCCAAACTAAGTAGCTGGGACTATAGGCCCCCACCACAATGTCCAGCTATTTTTTGGTTGTAGTTGTCATTGTTGTTTGGCAGGCCCGGGCTGGATTCGAACCCGCCAGCTCTGCTGTATGTGGCTGGTGCCTTAGCCACTTGAGCTACAGGCACTGAGCCTACTTGCAATTATTAATCTATAAATTGATTATGTCAAAAACTGTTCCAAGTTACAACAATAGTTTTAATTTACTGAACAATTATGTGGACATTGTATTTGGTGCTTTACACATTATTTCTAATCCATAATAATGATCCTGTCTTACAAGATAAATGGTACTCTTATTTTAATTATGAGAAAAGTGAGGGCCAAGGCTATAGAATTACTAAAGCTTAGAAATGGAGTTAGAATTCAAGTCTGTGCTCTATTATGCTACACATTCAAAATATGTGTATGTTTGTATTACACATATTTTCCATTCAAGTTTTTTTTTATTTTTTTTATTTTCTATTTAAAAAAAAAAAAATTCCTCTTGGAAACAGAATTTCCCTGTAAGATCTGATGCTAACTACTTCATGAGCATATGATGAATCTATGGATTAAAATTATCCTAAATACAGATCTACCAATCCAATACCAAAATATTAGTTTTTATCTTCTATTTTTTTCCCCTTTAGAGCCTATTTTTAATTTTTTTTAATTTATTGCCTTTCTTTGTATTTTGACTCTATCCTTTTTTTTTATTAAATCATAGCTCTGTACATTAATGCAATCATGGGGTAAAATGTGCAGTTTTTATATACAATTTGAAATACTTTCACGAACTGGTTAACATAACATTCACAAAATTTTCTTTTTTTTTTTTCTTTAATTAAATCATAACTGTGTACATTAACTGGATCGTGGGGCACCATACACTTGGTTCATAGACCGTTTGACACATTTTCATCACACTAGTTAACATAGCCTTCCTGGCATTTTCTTAGTTATTTTGCTGAGACATTTAAATTCCACATTTACCAAGTTTTACATATACCCTTGTAAGATGCACCACAGATGTAATCCCATCAATCCCCCTCCCTCTACCCACCTCCCCCTTCCCTTCCATCCCTTTCCCCCTTCCTCCTATTCTTAGGTTGTAACTGGGTAATAGCTTTCATGTGAAGGTCCTATATTAGTTTCAGAGTAGGGGTGAGTACATTGGGTACTTTTTCTTCCATTCTTGAGACACTTTACTAAGAAGAATATGTTTCAGCTCCATCCATGTAAACATGAAAGAGGTAAAGTCTCCATTTTTCTTTAAGGCTGCATAGTATTCCATGGTGTACATATACATAATTATTAATCCCTTTGTGGATCGATGGGCATTTGGGCTTTTTCCATGACTTAGCAATTGTGAATAGGGCTGCGATAAACATTCTGGTACAAATATCTTTATTATGATTTCATTTTTGATCTTCTGGGTATATGCCCAGTAGAGAAATTACAGGATTGAATGGCAGGTCTATTTTTAGAACTCTAAGTATTCTCCATATATCTTTTCAAAAGGAAAGTATTAACTTGCATTCCCACCAGCAGTGCAAAAGTGTTCCCTATTCCCCACATCCACGCCAACATCTCTGGTCTTGGGATTTTGTGATATAGGCTAGTCTCACTGAAGTTAGATGATATCTCAAAGTAGTTTTTATTTGCATTTCTCTGATGATTAAAGATGATGAGCATTTTTTCATATGTCTGAAGGCCACACACCTGTCTTCTTCAGAGAAGTTTCTCTTCAAGACCCTTGCCCAGCCTGCGATGGGATCCCTCATTCTTTTCTTGGTAATGCGTTTGAGTTCTCTGTGGATTAATAACTAGGTTATTAAACCTTTTTCGGAGACATAACCTGCAAATATCTTCTCCCATTCTGAGGGCTGTTTGCTTGCTTTACTTACTGTGTTCTTGGCTGTGCAGAAGCTTTTTAGTTTGATCAAGTCCCAATAGTGTATTTTTGAAGCTGTTTCAATTGCCTGGGGGGGGGGTCCTTCTCATAAAAAACTCGCCTAGCCCAATTTCTTCAAGGGTTTTCCCTGCACTCTCTTCTAGTATTTTTATAGTTTCATGTCTTAAGTTTAAATCTTTGATCCAGTGAGAGTCTATCTTAGTTAATGGTTAAAGGTGTGGGTCCAGTTTCAGTCTTCTACAGGTTGCCAGCCAGTTCACCCAGCACCATTTGTTAAATTAGGAATCTTTTCCCCATTGAATGTTTTTAATTGGCTTGTCAAAGATTAAATAGCGGTAAGTAGGTGGATTCATCTCTTGGTTTTCTATTCTGTTTCAAATATCTACTTCTCTGTTTTTGTGCCAGTACGATGTTGTTTTGATCACTATCGATTTGTAGTATAGACTGAAGTCTCATAGCATGATACTTCCTGCTTTGTTTTTATTTTTGAGTAATATCTTGGCTATTCGAGGTTTTTTCTGATTTCATATAAAATGAATATTGTTTTTTCAAGATCTTTAAAGTATGACAATGGAGCTTTAATGGGGATTGCGTTGAAATTATATATTGCTTTGGGTAGTATGGACATTATAACAATGTTGATTCTTCCCAGCCATGAGCATGGTATGTTTTTCCATTTGTTAACTTTTTCAGCTATTTCTTTTCTTAGAGTTTCATAGTTCGCTTTATAGAGATCTTTCCCATCCTTTGTTAGATAAACTCCAAAATATTTCATCTTCTTTGGCACTACTGTGAATGGAATAGAGTCCTTAACTCTTTTTTCAGCTTGACTATTGTTGGTATATATAAAGGCTACCAATTTATGAATGTTGATTTTGTAACCTGAGACGCTGCTGTATTCCTTGATCACTTCTAAGAGTTTTGTATTAGTTTGTATCCAAAGTTTTGTCCGTTTTAATGTCATGTGTTTTTGTAGCTCCATATCTCAATAAATATTTATTCTACTGTGTCATGATATATACTGATCGATGGAGAATTTTGTACTCTGTACATTGATGATGTTCATTTTTTTCTACTTTTAATTTTTTTTATTCTTTTCAGCCTATTACTATATGATGTCATTAAGCGATTTTCAGCCATTTTTTCTCTACGAATTCAAATTGAACCAAAGCGCTGCCGAAACAGCCCGAAACATTAACCAGGCATTTGGCAATGATAGTGTTAATGAACGCACTGTTCGACGTTGGTTTGCGAAATTTCATTCCGGAAATTTTAGCTTCGAAGATGAGCCCCGAAGTGGTCGATCTAGAGTAATCCAGGACAAGGATTTGAGGACCCTGGAGAAGACTGACCCATCGCAAACGGTGCGTGGGATGGCGGAAGAACTGGGTGTCAGCTCCCGTGTGGTTTTTGATGGTTTAAAACGTATTGGAAAGGTCAAAAAGCTCGAAAAGTGGGTGCCCCACGATTTAAATGATCGGCAGAAATTGTCATGTTTCGAGGTTTGTTCTTCATTGCTTTTGCGCAACCAAAACGATCCTTTTTTGGATCAGATCGTCACGTGTGATGAAGATTGGATTCTCTACGACAATAGGAAACCTTTAGGACAGTGGTTGGACACCGATGAGCCACCCAGGCACTTCCCAAAGGCGAAACCCCACCAAAAAATGATCATGATTACTGTATGGTGGTCAGCGGCTGGTGTGATTCACTATAACTTTCTGCAACCAGGCCAAACCATCACAGCAGAGTCCTGTTGTGAGGAAATCGACGAAATGTACCGAAAATTGCGTCAGCAGCAGCCAGCACTGGTCAATAGAAGAGGTTCGATCCTGCTCCACAACAATGCCCAGCCACACGTCTCACAAATCACCGTCCAAAAATTAAAGGAATTGATCGTCAAAGTTCTCCCCCACCCACCATACTCCCCAGACCTCTCGCCAACCGACTACCATCTTTTCAAGCACTTCGATAACTTTCTCACCGGTAGAACCTTTGCCAATCAGGACCTAGCAAAAACGGCCTTCATTGACTTCATCAAATCCCGAGCACCCAATTTTTATGCCGACTTGTGTTACGTTGGCAAAAGTGCACTGATTCAAATGGTGTTTATTTCGATTAAATTGAATAAATATTCACTGAGATATTACAGTTTAAAGTAGACTCATAAAAACGGACAAAACTTTTGAAATGACCTAATAGTAGAATCCCTGGTATTTTCCAGATATACAATCATCTCATCTGTGAAGA
>CAUYPK010039639.1:0-13295 GCA_963574355.1 Loris lydekkerianus | reverse complement strand
CAGCCTTGCAGGGCCGAGAGGGGAGGATCCCTTCACCACCTGCGTGTCCCACTCCATGGAGGTCATAAAGGAAGATTCGTCCGTCGCGCTTCCAGCTTTATCTTTACAGTCACCCCCAGGTAGTGTGGAACTGCACCACTTATGCGGTCGCTGCCGATCCGCCATCTTTTACAACCCCCCTTTCCTGGATTTCTTCAAGCAGAGATAATGTCTCCTGCTTCTAGGTCTCCAGAGCCATACTTTCTTTGAGGGCTCCTCCACTCTCGCTTCTGAGAGTTCTTTAGGATTTATTTTTACTTGCATACCTATTGCCTGCAAGAGTACAGGTTAACCAGCTGGGCAATTTCCCAGAGGAATAAAAGACCTGTATTTATATTTGAAATCTCCTGATTTTTAAATGTTGGCAACTACTTCAGTACTTGAAAAGTTTGTTGGACAAACTCAGCCTTTCTTTCTTTTCTTTTCTTTCTTTTTTTTTTTTTTGTTGCAGTTGTTATTGCTGTTTTAGCTAGCTGGGGCTGAGTTCGAACCCGACACCCTCAGTATATGGGGCTGACACCCTACCAACTGAGCCACAGGCACCACCCCCAGCCTGTCTTTTCAATCCAGATCTCCCCCAGTGGCTTTGCCCCCTTACCCCATGCCTCTCCTTTTCAAGTGAGCAGTATCTCCTGACTACTGGCTCTGTACAAAGGTTGATTGTGTGAAGGCTCCGGAAACTTGAAAGACTAGGGGCCTTTGAGGATCTGATAACCTGCATAGAGGGGTAGGACCTATGTCAACGGGGAGAAAGACACTGGCAAAGATGATACAAGGCAATGCGTGTATTCCAGGACAGTCATCTCAATTTGCTCTTTTTGTTTCATGGTGGCTGGTCTCCACGTGGTCCCTCTGGGATGTGTTACAGAAGTGCCAGTAATTAAAGGATCAGGCAGCCACCTCAAAGGAGTTGCTGTGCGTAGTCTGTTCCAGTCTCCCAGTTCCATATTTCCCTTCAGTATTCCTTCACTGCCTGAAATTTGCCCTACCTTTCCTCCCTCAAGAAAGCTCATCCGTGTTTATAGATCTACTGGCCAGCTCCAGGTCTCCAGCATCCTACTTTCCTATCTCCACCATGTTGGCCACATGGTATTTGTGCCATAGTTACCTCTCTCTTTTCACTAATCTCTTGGACCTATTGCATCCTTCCTTCCATTCCATAGCTATCAAGCCCTATCCAGGTTCCATCACCTCTTCTCTCAACTGTAGAGCCAAACTTTAAACAGATCTTCCGGCTTCCAACTGCCACCCTAGTCGTCCACCTAGGGATGGTTCCCAAATCAATCTTCCTATAGCGTCATTTGTAAGCATCACACTCTTTGGTTAAAAAAAATCTTCCATGAGAAGACAGTATCACAATAATAACTGATATTTGTTTAGTGCTGTAAAGTTCAGGAATTGCCTTTGCATGTATCATCCTTGAAGGATGTAAATTTTCCCTAATTTAGAGATAAGGAAATTCCTTCAGAAATTTAAATTGAGGTCCTCTGAGTCCCAGTTCAGAGACACAGCCACTTTTCACTGTACTCTAAGCCCAACACTTGCCCAAGAAAACTTCAAAGACAGTCCACAGCTGGTGAGTAAAGGAATGGAGAAGGTAGGACCTCTTTCAGACTATGTAGGATGAGGGAGGAATCATCTAGACAGAGAGAGAGGGTGAAGAGGTGGAGGCCAGCAAAGACGTTACCTTGGCTGAGTACAGGTTCAGTCCAGGAGACCAGCATGAAATTAGGTGCCAGATAATGGGGGCACGTTAATCTGGGGACACAGTGCCATCGTGATCCTATCAACCCTGAAGGTTTACAATCAGAACAGCAAGAACATAAAAGCAATACATTGGAAAGAATGATCTGGGAAGTGAGGAGGATGGAAGTGAGGATGGCCTGAAAGGAGGCCATTGCAGTGTTCTTGACAAAGTGATGAAGGCCCAACATTTCCTCATCCAGGGATTTGGTGTGAAGAGCAAAAAGTAAATAAAATAAGGAGAGATGAAAGGCGGTGTTACCCAGCGAAAGAGGCTGTGGGCCCAGGCAGACTGAGAGTTGAATCGTGGTTCTGCCATTCACTGTCTGTGTGTCCTTAGATTAGTAACTTATCCTCCTGGAGCCTCGCTTTTTTTATGTGTCACACCTACGCTGTGAAGATTAAAAAAGAAAATATGTGAAAAGCATTCCTCTTGGCCCGGAGCATGTCTAATTCATTTTTGTGCCCTCGGCACCAGGCATGGAGTAGGAAATACATATTCCTTAAAGTAATCGGAAAGCAGCACACTGCCAGGTACAAAGCATTCATTTATTCATCCATTACTCATTCCTTCATTCAGCAAGTATTTATTGAGGATCAGCATGCTTTTAGACTTCAGAGATATGTTTTATGAATAAAACAAAGTCTCTTTTCTCATGGGACCTAAAAGCAGGGGCTCAATAAATAGCAGCTACTATTATTGTTATTATGGTTATAAATTCCACCTACTTCACAATTTGCTCAGACTCAGCCATGCCAGCGCTGAAACGCTATTTAATATGATAGCGTATCAGTCTAATAATTTTGTATCAGAGTACACAAGTTATATCTGTATTGGCCCACACTTAGCAATGAATTATAGAGTTGTAGAAAAGAAAGTGATCTGAGGGCCGGGCACGGTGGCTCACGCCTGTAGACCTAGCACTCTGGGAGGCTGTGGCAGGTGGATTGGTTGAGCTGAAAACCAGCCTGAGCAAGAGTGAGACTCTGTCTCTACTGAATATAGAAAAACTAGCCAGCTGTTGTGGAAGGCGCTTGTAGTCCCAGCTACTGGGGAGGCTGAGGCAAGAGGGTAGCTTGAGCCCAGTTTAGTTTGAGGTTGCTGTGAGCTATGATGTCGTGATGCCACAGCACTCTACCCAGGGTGACAGAGTGAGACTCTGTCTCAAAAAAAAAAAAAAAAAAGAAAGAAAGAAAAGAAATGGAGCCAGGCACAGTGGCTCATGCCTGTAATCCCAGGACTTGGGAGGCCGAGGAGGGTATATTGCCTGAGCTCACAGGTTCATGAACAGACTGAGCCAGCGTGAGACCCCATCTCTAAAAAATAGCTAGGCATGGGTGGCACCTGTGGCTCAGGCAGCTAGGGCACCAGCCACATACACCAGAGCTGGCAGGTTCAAATCCAGCCCGGGCCTGCCAAACAATGACAACTATAACCAAAAAATAGCCAGGCCTTGTGGAGGGCGCCTGTAGTACCAGTTGCTGGGAGTATGAGGCAAGAGAATCGCTTAAGCCCAGGAGTTTGAGGTTTCTGTGATGCTATAGCAGTCTACCCAGGGCTATAGCTTGAGGCTCTGTCTCAAAAAAAAAAAAAAAAAAAAATAGCCCGGCATTGTGGCAGGCACCTGGTAGTCCCAGCTACTTGGGAGGCAGAGGCAAGAGGATCACTTGAACTCAAGAGTTTGAGGTTGCTGTGAGCTCAGATGCCACAGCACTCTACCAAGAGTGACCAAGTGAGACTCTGTCTCAAAAATAAATAAATAAATAAATAAATAAATAAACAATCTGAATGGCTCTCACGCAATATGGCCCTCTCAGTACAGGGAAACTACTTCTTATTTTGCCCATTTTCCTGGGGCCCAAAGTGTAACATGGTCATTCTTATCTGTTTCTTTTCATTCTTCTTCTTCTTCTTTTTTTTTTTTTTTTTTGAGTCTCACTCTGTCACCCTGGGTAGAGTACCTTGGCATTATCGTAGCTTACAGTAACCTCAAACTCTTGGGCTCAAGTGATCCTCCTCCCTCAGCCTTCCGAGTAACCTGGGGACTGCAGGTGCCCACCACAATGCCTGGCTAGTTTTTCAGTTTTTAGTAGAGACGGGGTCTTGCTCTTGCTCAGGTTGATCTGGAACTCCTGATCTCAAACGATCCACCTGCCTCAGCCTCCCAGAACGCTAGGATTACAGGGGTGTGAGCCACTGGGCCTTGCCTAACATGGTCATTCTTAGGCAATACTCACGTAGCTATCTACTGGTATTGATATTTTTTCATACTTTACTACTAGGGCAAAGGTTACATGAAGTATGTGGGTTTTATAAAAAGTACATCTCATGTCCCGTGTTATAGGAGAACAAAGACCAAAGGCAGGAGAGGAAGAAAGCTGGCTAGTGTTCTCTGCACCTAAGCTTTTATTTATAGTCTGATTTATAAAGAGCATTTCTAATTACTGAGAAAAAGAGTGAGTACACGTCCACGTGATGGCAAGACGGTTGCCATAGATATTCATTACTCTAGCTTGTTGCACATGATTTGATCTACAGCTTTAGATGTAAAATGTGCATTTCAATGTAATTGGGAGAGAGTTCCTTCTCTAATTTGCCCACCGGACATAAATGGTTCATTCATAGAAAGAAAATTATTTCTTCATATCCATTTGATTAAATAAAAACACCCCATACTTTTGATTTGGCACTTAGCTGGTGAAGGCACTTCTGGAACATTCATTTTTCAAACATGTTTGTATTACTCTTCCACATCTCACTGGACTAATGAGAAAATCGCACAGGCAAAAAGCAACTGGGCAGAGGCATTGTTCGTGCAGAGGCTATGGGAATATGAGATCTGGAAGGGACCTTGGCATTCATCTAGTCAATCCACCTCAAACTTGACCTTTTCTTTTTTTTTTGTTCGAAATTTCAAGCCTGTGAAAGAGTGTCAGAGGCAAAGCACAGGGTGTGACTGGTTGCAATAGTAACAGTGTTTTCTGACTTTGCTTCTTCTACTTGGGATTTCATCTGAGAATAAGGGCTTCTAGGTATCAGGCACATTGTGGCTCAAGATGCAAAGGTTGCCTGGTGACATGTGGTACTGCACATTGCCTTTTATATTCATTCTCTACCTCCTTTGAAAAAATAGACAAGCTGTCTGGTGTCAGCTTCACTCTCCCAGGGCTCTAAGGAGCTGAAGGACACCCTCCCCCAACTCTGGCCCTGAACTTTATGAAACTTGTTCCTCTTCAGTGAGAATCAGAAAAACAGAGCTATGAAAACAAGGCCCAGTTAGAAAGCAACATAATGTTTTAAATGGACATGGAAAAGTTCAAAATGAAGTGCTTATTTAGCTCAACAGGTTTTGGACTTACACTTCAAACCTGAGACGTTAGCATGACATCCCTTTTCTTCTTTTTTCTTATCCTCCTCTTCTTCTGTTTCTTCTTATTTTTCCATAGCACCATCATCCTTGCCTTTATGTGAAGAGACAATATGCATTTTTAAGAAGACCCAGCAGGGAGCAGGCATTTTTATTCCAAAGAGATACCACAGATAAAAAGAGTAACAGAGAGGGTCAGACATAGTTTGACATTTGTCATTTTCTAACCACTGATGGGCAATGTCTGCGAAATTGCTGCTGTTACTGCTGCTATAACAATAACGCATTCAAATGAGCAAGGAAACTATGAAACCTGGGCAGACATTCCAAGCATGGAGCTGAATCCAGGCTGCACACACCGCACGGGGGTGGGGTGGGGGGGAGGAGTGGCTTTTCCCATGTCCTTCTCCACTAACATATGCAAGCTTCCCCCACTCACACAGACTTTGGATGCTAATTCTAACCGGCACTTTCTTAATAATTCTCACAGTCTGGTGGTGCCTTATTCCAGTATGCATGAGGCTTGGGGGGAAGGGAGCAAGATGCATAAAAATTGTCAGAATTGAAGAAGGGCTCTTCCCTGTTCCTCCAATTCTACCCCCTCCAAGAGAACACTGCTTTTCTTACCCCCTGACTTCCGAGGGTCAAGGAAAAGAGGTAGCTACAAAATGTATCAAGAACATTTGTTTTTATAAATCAGATTACTGGTTTGAAATAATCCAGGCTAGTTTCTATGACTCCTAATTTTATTTCTTTTAAAGCAGGCGTCCTCAAACTGCAGCCCGCAGGCCACATGAAGCGGTGTGAATTGTATTTGTTCCCGTTTTGTTTTTTTACTTCAAAATAAGATATGTGCAGTGTGCATAGGAATTTGTTCATAGTTTGGTTTTTTTTAACTATAGTCCGGCCCTCCAACGGTCTGAGGGACAGTGAATTGGCCCCCTGTTTAAAAAGTTTGAGGACGCCTGTTTTAAAGTTTGAGTTCAGGCTCTGCGCCTGTGGCTCAAGTGGCTAGGGCGCCAGCCACATACCCCTGAGCTGGCAGGTTCGAATCCAGCCTGGGCTCACCAAACAACAATGACACCCACAACCAAAAGATAGACGGGCATTGTGGCAGGCTCCTGTAGTCCCAGCTACTTGGGAGGCGGAAGCAAGAGACTCGCTTGAGCCCAGGAGTTGGAGGTTGCTGTGAGCTGTGATGCCACAGCACTCTACCCAGGGTGGCAGATTGAGGCTCTGTCTCAAAATAAAATAAAATAAAATAAAGTATGAGTTTAGGGCTGGGTGCAGTGGCTCACTCCTGTAATCCTAGTACTCTGGGAGGCCGAGGCAGGTGGATCTCCTGACCTCAGGAGTTGAAGACCAGCCTGAGCAAAAGCAAGACCCTGTCTCTGCTAAAAATAGAAAAACTTACCAGGCATTGTGGAGGATGCCTGTAGTCCTAGCTACTTAGGAAGCTGAGGCAAGATAATCACTTCAGCCCAAGAATTTGAGGTTGCTGCGAGCTATGACACCAAGGCACTCAATTCAGGGTGACAGAATAAGACTCTGTCTCAAAACAAAAACAAACAAACAAAAAAACAAAGTATGAGAACATACGAGTATGCCTGCCTTTAATAAATGTGTACAATTGATGTGATTTTTTAATTTGCTGTTTTAAATCAATATTATAGTTACTTTGACAAAAGGAATTCAAGAAAACCTTCTAGGGTACTAGCAATGCTCTGTATCTTGATCCAGGTGGTGATTGTATGGGCGTATACATTTGTGAAAAGCATCATTTCAGGTTAACACATGTTATTGCATGTATGTCATACCTTAGCATGAAAGGGAGGGCCCAGCAAGCCACACTATGATTACTTTTTTGTTTTGAGACAGAGTCTCACTATGTCTGTTGTCTTCAGTAGAGTGCTGTGGCATCACAGCTCACAGCAACCTCCAACTCTTGGGCTTAAGTGATTCTCCTGCCTCAGCCTCCCAAGTAGCTGAGACCACAGGCATCTGCCACAATGCCCAGCTATTTTTCTGTTGTAATTGTCTTTGTTGTTTAGCAGACCCAGGCTGAGTTCAAACCTGCCGGCCCTGGTGTATGTGGCCGGTGCCCTAATCCCTGAGCTTTGGGCATTAAGCCTATGATTTTTTTTCTTTTTTTTTTTGAGACAGAGCCTCACTCTGTTGCCCAGACTAGAGTGTTGTGGTGTTATCATAGCACACAGCAACCTCAAACACTTGGACTCAAGCAATCCTCCTGCCTCAGCCTCCTGAGTAGCTGGGATCACAGATGTCCTCCACAATACCAAACTAGTTTTTTCTATTTTTAGTAGAGATGGGGGTCTCATTCTTCCTCAGGCTGGTCTCGAACTCCTGAACTCAGGCAATCAACCTCCCTCAGCCTCCCAGAGTGCTAGGATTACAGGCATGAGCCACCACGCCTGGCCACACTATGACTTTTTTGAGAGAAAATGTTAGGGAGGCTCGGTGCCCATACCTCAGTGGTTAGAGCGCCAGTCACGTGTACCAGAGCTGGTTGGTTTGAACCCAGCCCAAGCCTGCCAAACAAACAAAAAAATAGCCTGGTGTTATGGCAGGCCTATGTAGTCCCAGCTACTAGGGAAGCTGAGGTAAAATTATCGCTTAAGCCCAAGAGTTTGAGGTTGCTAGGAGCTGTGACACCACAGCACTCTACCGAGGGTGAAATAATGAAACTCTGTCTCAAAAAAATAAATAAAAGGTTAGGGGTAGTGTATATACAGACATATGATTTATTAATAATATAATTTATGATTCATATTATAATGAATATAATATGAATCATAAGGGGAGTTTTCTATATTTTACAGTAAATATATATGACTTTTACCATCTAAGAGTATATATATTTTCTTTTTTATTTTTTGAAACACAGTCTCAGTCTGTTACCCAGGAGCCATTGTACCCAGCCTTTTCCTGTCTCCCTTCCTCCCTCCTTCCCTCTTTCCTGTCATCCCTCCCTCCCTCCCCTCTCCCTCCCTCCCTCCCTCCCTCCCCTCTCCCTCCCTCCCTCCCCTCTCCCTCCTCCCTTCCCTCTCCCTCCTCCCTTCCTTGACAGAGTCTCACTCTGTCACCATGGGTAGATTGCTGTGATGTCATCGCTCACGGCAACTTCAAACTCTTGAGCTCAAACAAGCTGGGACTATAGGTGCTGACCACAACACCTGGCCCTAGTTTTTTAATTTTTATTTTTAGTAGATATGGGGTCTCACTTTTGCTCAGGCTTGTCTCAAACTCCTGAGATCAGGCTATCCAACTGCCTTAGTCCCCTAGAGTGCTAGGGTTACAGGTGTGAGCCACCGCACCCGGCCCCTTAAAATATTTTGTCTTTTAAGCACTTGCTACATGTTAATTAACCTTTGTGGCAACTGTATGAGTAGGTTCTAAAGTCAGCCCCATTTCACAAATGAGGAAACTGAGGATGAGGGGAATAAATGATTTATCAAAGGGCGCTCAGATGGTCCGTGTGAGAGCTGAGAGTTGTGCCCAGTTCTGAAATTAAAACCTGTGCTCTGCTTACTGTACAACACTGTTTGCATACCAGTAGGACCCTGTTTGGTTTGGGGGCAACCAGCAGTCAGTCATGGCCTAGATCCACGAGCTGAAGTGCTGAAATGTGTTCTTTCTTTTTTAAAATTGAAGTGATAGTAGGTAAATGTACCTGTTCCAGTTTTTTTATTTTTTATTTCTTGGGCTTGAGCAATCCCCTTGCTTCAGCCTCCTAAGTAGCTGGTCTACAGCCCCCCCCACACACACAATGCCCCTCTAGTTTTTCTATTTTTAGTAGAGACAGGGTCTCCGTCTTACTCAGGCTGGTCTCAAACTTTTTTTTTTTTTTAGACAGAGTCTCACTCCGGTGCCCTCAGTAGAGTACTATGGCATCACAGCTCACAGCAATCTCAAACTCTTGAGCTTAAGTGATTCTCTTGCATCAGCCTCCCTAGTAGCTGGGACTACAGGCGCCTGCCAAAATGCCCGGCTATTTTATTGTTGTTGTTGTTGTTGAAGTTGTCATTGTTGTTTAGAAGGTCCAGGCTAGGTTCGAACCTGCCACCCTGTTGTATGTGGCTGGCATCCTAACTACTGAGCAACGGGCACCGAGCCAAGCCTGGTCTCAAACTGTTGAGCTCAGGTGATCCACTTGCCTTAGCCACCCACAGTGCTAGGATTACGAGTGTTAGCCACCACACACGGCCTATGTGTTCTAGTTTAAAAAATAAAATAAAATAAAATAGTTGCGAAATTCACATAAAATCAGCCATTTGTTTTATTTCTTTATTTTCTTGAGATAGTCTCACTATGTCACCCTCAGCAGAGTGTCATGGCATCACAGCTCATAGCAACCTCCAACTCTTGGGCTGAAGTGATTCTCTTGCCTCAGCCTCTCAAATAGCTGAGACTACAGGCACCTGCCATAACGCCGGCTATTTTTTAATTTTAATTTTTATTTGCATATGCAACACAAGGCAAAGCTGTCCAGTGAGGTCACTGACTGTGAACAACTGAAGTATTCTGCCCAGAGCTCCAGTGGCGCAATTCGTTAGCATGTGGTATAATATGACAGTGGGAGTGGAGTAATACTGAGGTTGTGAGTTCAAGTCTCACTCGGAGCACTTTTTTTTTTTTTTTTTTTTTTTTTGAGACAGAGTCTCACTATGTCACCCTTGGTGGAGTGCCGTGAAGTCACAGCTCAAAGCAACCTCCAACTCTTGGACAGAAGCGATTCTCTTGCCTTAGCCTCCCGAGTAGCTGGGACTACAGGTGCCCGCCATACTGCCTGGCTATTTTTTGGTTGTAGCTGTCATTGTTGTTTGGCAGGCCCCGGCTGGGTTCAAACCTGTCAGTTCCAGTGTGCTACAGGCACCACTGAGCTACAGGCCTGGAGCCAAAAGCCATTTAAAAGTGAGCAGTTGATGGGCATTTAGTGCATTTATAATGTTGTGCAATCACTGCCTCTAATTATTTCCAAAATTTCCTCATCACCCCAAACAAAAGCTTTGTACCCATTAAGCAGTAACTCCCCATTTCCCCCTCCTACCAGCACTTAATAACCTCCAATCTACATCTTGTCTCTATCAATTTCCCTACCCTGGACATTCTTTGTACATGTACCATAAATATGTGATTTTTGGTGTGTCTGGCTTCTTTCATGTAGCATAATGTTCTGGGAGTTCATTCATTTTGAAGCATGTATCAATACTTCATTCTATTTAATGACTACATAATATTCCATTGTATGGACACTTTATCTAGTCATTCACTGGTGGATATTTGGGTTATTTCTTTTTTATTTTGTTTTTGAGACAGAGTCTCACTCTGTCACCCTGGGTAGAGTGCCCTAGCATCCATCATCATAGCTCACAGCAACCTCAAACTCTTGGGTTCAAGTGATCTTCTTGCTCAGCCTCCCAAGTAGCTGAGACCACAGGTGCTCACCATAACACTCGGCTATTTTTTAGAGATGAGGGGTCTCCCTCTTGCTCAGGCTGCTCTCGAATCGTGAGCTCAAGCAATCCACCCACCTCCCAGAGTGCTAGGATTACAGGTGTGAGCCATTGCACCTGGCCTTCTGACAATTGATTTTCACACTAAACATGATTCTGGCCCACAAAAGACTTACAATTTTACAGGGCAGACAAGCCATATTCCCCAAGAGACACCTGATGACCCACAATGGCATGTGTGAAACACCAAGAATGAGTCTTACCAGTGTTTGAGAAAAGTTTTCCTTTGAGTCTACCTTCCCCACGCAACATGAGGAAGCCTTTTTGATGATTTTCAAACTTCTTACTGTAACAGCGGCCACTGTTGCCAGTAATTTAGACGTCTTGGGCACTGCTAAGCTGGAGATATTACCCATAGGGACAGAGGGCTGCAGTGAAAACAGAAATGTTATAAATGCTGAACTGCTGAGCTGTCAGCAGGGCCCAAGTCCAGCGGCATGAAGCTACCTGTTTGATAGGAAATGAAGGAGCAGGCGGCGCCTGTGGCTCAAAGGGGTAGGGCACCAATCCCATATGCTGGAGGTGGCGGGTTCAAACCCAGCCCCGGCCAAAACCCACAAATAAATAAATCAAAAAAAAAAAAAAAGAAAGAAAGAAAGAAAGAAAGAAAAGAAAAAAAGGAAATGAAGGAGCAGCTGGCCTAGGTGCCCCCCCCACCTGAAGAATGGCTGCTTTGCTAAACAGGAGGAACAGCAGCAGAAGCTATGCCCCCACCCCACACCTGTGAAGAAACACCGCCACCCGCCTTGCAGCCCCTCTGTCCACACCGCGAAGACACACGGCACAGCAAACAGTGTCGCAGACTCTCCGTGCGCCACCACGTCCCCTCTTTGAATTCCATTCGAAATGTTAGTAGACAACTGGCTAAAATCACATTTCAAAGAATGCACTGGACAACATGCAGCAGGGACCCATTAAAACATTGCTTTGGTAGATACAAAAATATATTCATTTTCACAGATTTAAATACTTCTCAGCTCTCTCCAAAGGACTGGATGACAGATGGTTTCAAAGCGAGTCACATTTACAAACAGCAGACAAAAATATTATTTAGCGGATTCTGTGAGAGTTCTTCTGAGCCTTCCAGAACCAGCCTTTTTCCATGGGCTCTTGTATTTCTAATTTGTGGAGTCCTAACTAAAAAGTCTCTCTACTTGGTAGCAACCCCTCTGTGGATTTCCTGGACTTGGAGAATGTAAGAGCTGAAAGAAGTTCGAGAGCCATGGAGCTGGGTTTTGTGTTATTGTAGAAAATGCTACATTGGCCCGAAAAATAGGAATCATTTAGCCCACCACAAACACTAAGCCAAAAAACTGGGGGTGGGGGTGGGTGGAGGGAGAGAAGGAAATGATGTTTCCATTAAAGTCATCAAAACCAGGACCGCCTCCTAGATAACGCCTTGCTGTTAAAGTTTTGAAAAAAGTCGCTTGTCAAGCATACATTCTGAATGGGAAATCAGCCCCAGCCCCAGCCTATCTTCTAAGAGCATCCATTGTTGGGGAACCTAAACATTAACTCACAAGCCAGGCAGCGTGTGTTACATCCAGATAGCCTGTGGTCCTCATGATCAGAGGAGAGGTGGGGTCAGTCACTGGGCCTTCTGCGGGGGAAGAAGGTCTAGGCCTCTCACACCAGAAAGGTGAGGCCTCCAAGGGGTAGGATGAGGCTGACAATGTACCAGATAAACAGAATGCTTTGAACAAAGGCCTAGAGGATGAGGAACATTTGGGGACGGGCAGAGGGAGGAGAGTGGGAGACATTTCAGCTTGGAGGAAGAGTAGAAACAGGTAGTGACAGGGCCGGGGGCAGTGGCTCACGCCTGTAATCCCAGCACTCTGGGAGGCCAAGATGGGAGGATTGCTTGAGCTCAGGAGTTGAGACCCACCTGAGCTAAAGTTAGACCCCTTCTCTAAAAATAGCCAGGTGTTGTGGTGGGCGTCTGTAGTCCTAGCTCCTCGGGAGGCTGGGGCAAGAGGATCACTAGGGCCCAGGAGTTTGAGGTTGCTATGAGCTGTCTGCCTGTCTGGCTGGAAGGAAAGCATGCTTGGTGGCCATGTGTGACCTATTGGGTTATATTCTTGCTGAACCAGTAAAGACTATCTTTTCTCTTTTACTGTGAGCCTATCTGGGAAACGCAGAGTATTTACACCATTGTTAACACCTGTATTGAGAAGATGAAGAAAAAACCTGAACAAGGCAACAATATATCTGACCCTGTTTCTGATTAATGGCACCGTTATGGGTTGTCAGAGTGAAGCCATCCCCAAGGAGTTGGTGCATTTTCATCTCTTACAGTGAAATTTTCCTGTTTATTCCTCCTACTCATGTTCTAGAATTTTATTTATAACACTTTTGGCCAGCTCTTTAAGGCGTGTGTGTGCCTCTGTGTGTGAGAGACTGACTGAGAAACTAAAGTACTCTACTGGGCTTTGAGCTTCTGGAAAACAGGCCCCACATACATTCCAAGTGTTATAATTATGTTCCATTATGCATAAGGAGAAGCAATATAGATGGTGGCCTTCATTCTGGCTGCACCATCTTGCATTGCTGAGTCCTGGGCTGATTGTCAGGCCACCCCCAGTTTCCTATCTGCTCCCAGCCAGGCTGCCTG
>CAUYPK010039638.1:0-33745 GCA_963574355.1 Loris lydekkerianus | reverse complement strand
CAGCTTTACACCCCGTCTTGCCCAGTTTCCCCTTTCCTCACCCCCCCCACCCCCCCCCCGGGCTTGCATCTCACAAATAAAGAAGAGTCTTTTCATGTTTACTTCAGGGTCAGTTTCCTGGAGAAACTGGGCTAAGTTATTTATTATACATTCTTTTTCCTCAACTCCACGTCTCTCTCCATCTACTCCTGGTATCTTGTCTCCTTGGAAACTTTCTGAGAGAGATTTTCTTCCCTCTTTATCTCTGTTTTCTTATCTGCCATTCATTCCTCAGTCTGGCTTCTCTCTGCCATTTCTCTAAAACTGCTTTCACCAAGATCAATAATAACCTTTTTGCTGTTAAATCCAAAGGATAATTCTCAGCCTTTATCTTACTTAATTTGTCTGCAGCACTTGACACTGACCTTGCCTCCTTCTTCAAATATTGTCTTACCCCGACTTCTGGACAATGCACTCTTGGTCTTTATCTTGCTATTATAACTGCCCCAATCTCAGGCACCTTTATATATCTTGTAAATATTGATAACTCCGTTCTTAGTTCTCTCTCCTCCCCTTCTCTTCCCTTCCTTTCCCTTTTTTTGTCTTTGTACCTCCCCTTCCTCGCCCCTCCCCTCCCTTTCCCCTTTCCTCTTTCTGTATAACCTATCTCTAGGCATCCTACTCACACACGTAGCCTTAATAGCCTCCATCACCAGTAACTTTCAAACTATATTATGATCTACTGTTCTCTCTTGACTATCAGATCTCTGCCCCCCTTTTCTGAGACAAAGTCTGCTCTGTTGCCCAGGCTAGAGTATAGTGGTGCTATCATAGCTCACTGCAGGCTACAACT
Organism: Loris lydekkerianus; assembly: GCA_963574355.1. Classification (NCBI taxonomy): domain Eukaryota; kingdom Metazoa; phylum Chordata; class Mammalia; order Primates; family Lorisidae; genus Loris; species Loris lydekkerianus. The sequence continues at coordinate 32,913 of CAUYPK010039638.1, read as the reverse complement.
CCTGGCCTCAAGCAACCCTCCCACCTAATTCTCTTGAGTAATTGGGACTATAAGCATGTACCACTATGCCCAGTGAATTTTTGAAATTTTTTATAGAGATGGGGAATCTCACTATGCTGCCCAGGCTAGGCTTGAACTCCTGGCCTCAAGGGATCCACTTGCCTTGGTGTCTCAAAGTGCTGGAATTACAGGTGTGAGCCACTGCACCTGGTCAGGTGTAACATTCTTTTTTTTTTTTCTGAGACAGAACCTCAAGCTGTCACCCCGGGTAGAGTGCTCTGGCATCACAACTCACAGCAACCTCCAATTCCTGGGCTCAAGCGATTCTCCTGCCTCCACCTACCAAGTAGCTAGGACTACAGGCGTCTGCACAATGCCCGGCTATTTTTTGGTTGTAGTTGTCGTTGTTTGGTGGGCCTGGGCTGGATTTGAACCTGCCACCTCAGGTGTATGTGGCTGGTGCCTTAGCTGCTTGAGCCACAGGCACCGAGCCAAATGTGAGATTCTTAAAAGGACCTGTCTGCTGGATATTTCCTCTTGCACTTTCTTTTTGAGACACAGTCTTGCTCTTACCCAGGCTAGAGTGCAATGGTGTGATCATAGCTCATTGCAGCCTCAAACTCCTGGGCTTTTTCCAGGAAGAAGCAATCTTCTCACCTCAGCCTCAGTAGATGGGTGCATGCCACCACACCTGGCTAATTTTAAAATTTTTTTAGAGGTAGGGTCACACTATATTGCCCAGGCTGCTCTCAAACTCCTGACTTCAAGCAATCTCCTGCCTCAGCCTCCCAAAGTGCTTGTATTACAGGTATGAGCCACCACACTCAGCTATATTCTCTTAGATGTCTTTATAGGCTCTGGCAACTCCACATGTCCAACATGAAACTCAGCATCCTCTTCCTACACGAATCTGTTCCTGCTTTGGCCTTTGCTGTTGCAGTGACTGAGGCCTTCATTCTCAACCCAGAAACTGTCTGCCATCTTTACTCACCCAAAATTTCAACCCCATCAAGGTGACCAATTCCAGTTTTTCCAGGACTTTCCTGGTTTTAGCACCAAAGTTCCCCAATCCACAGAACTCCTTAGTCTCACGCAAACTGGAATAGTTTGACCAGAGCTATCTTGTCTCCATTTTAAAAGTGGAACTTCTACATCCTGGAACCTTCTCAGTTTTGAGCATACCAGAGACATTGGTCACCCTGTTTTCCACATCCAATCAATCATCAAGACCCATTAATGTAACTGACCAGTTCAGATCATTAACATCTCTTGCCTGTATTGCTGCAAAGCTTTGTAATTTTCCTTTGCCTCTAACATTGCTTCTTCCAAACCATTCTCTGAACTTCTGCCAGAATAATCATTTAGAATTATAAACCTGATGATGTCATTCCTCCCTTTAAATCTTTTTGACTGTTCTCTGTTTTCCCTGAGATAGAGTACAATTTTTAAGATTGCTCACATGGCCCCTCATGAAATTGTCTGCTCAATTGTGCAGATTCAGCCCTCCTCACTTTCCTCTACGCTGTACGTGGAGCTCAGATGCTAGCTGCTCCCGTTAAAAAGTAAACTTCGTTTTTGTTTTACATCCTTGTGGACATAGAACTGTAGTATATCTTCATATTCTCTTTCCCAAACCCACTTTTGTAGTTTCTTTTTAGTGAGAAATGTGGAATTCACAGGGGAGATAAAGGGGGTATTCCATTACACATGGTACAGTCACAACCATTTGACATGTTTTTCTCCAAAGTTCCTCCTCAGCAGTGGCAGTCCTGTTTTCTTTTTCTTTCTTTCTTTCTTTATTTTTTTTTTTTGTCATTATCTTTCCTTTAAGGTATTCAACCTTCCTGGATCAACCCCCTCCCCAATCCCAAGTTCTTCACATTCATCTCTTTATCATAACATGCTTTCCCCAACGCTGTCAAAGGCTTCAACAGAGCAATCTGTTCTTCTATTTCCAGATTCTGTTCTTGTGTAGTGACCAACACTTTTACCTTGACTATGGTCCTTGAGGTTTCACCTCTCATTGCAAGAAGCTTATTAGGATAGTTTTAAAACACAGCATAATACCCTTAGATGAATTCGTATTTTATTTTATTTTGAGACAGGGTCTTGTTCCATTGCTCTGGCTAGAGTACAGTGGTGTCATTATAGCTCACTATAACCTTAAAGTCCTAGGCTCGAGCTATCCTCCTGCCTCAGCCTCCTGAGTAGCTGGGACTACAGGCATGCACCACAAGGCCTGGGTAATTTTTCTTTCTTTTTTTAAAATTTGAGACAGAGTCTCACTTTCTTGCCCCGATAGAGTACCGTGGTGTCATAGCTCATAGCAACCTCAAACTCTTGGCCTCAAGTGACTATCTTGCTTCAGCCTCCCAGGTAGCTGGGACTACAGGCATCTGCCACAACCTTCCGCTACTTTTTTTAGAGCTCTGGCTCTTGCTCAGACAGGTCTTGAACTCATGAGATCAAGCGATACATCTGCCTTTGCCTCCCCACGTGCTGGGATGTGTGAGCCTAATTTTTTAAATTTTTTTGTGGAGAGAAGGTCTTACTCCTGCTCAGGCAAGTCTCTAACTCTTGACCTGAAGTGATCCTCTGGTCTCGACCTCCCAGATGCCAAGCTTCTAGGCATGAGCTATTACACATTATTATGCAAGCTGCTAAAAGAGTTTTTTTGTTTTGTTCATGTATTTTAGCCATACTGTTTTTTCTGCAGTTCCCATAGCATTCCTTGCTCTTGCCTACACTATCTTTGCATAAGTTGCCAAATTTGTCTGGGACACTATAAAACAAACAAGTGTTAGTGTAGTTCACGGACTTGGACAAAAACATCCCTAATTATATCATGACTCATTTCAGAGCTTTTAATCATCATGGCATGATGGAAATTCACTGCATTGGTTTCCAGGGGATTAGGAAGAAAATTAATTTCAGTTTTCGCAAGTGATTTTCAAGACCTCCAATGAAGGGTTATAAAAAACATGAAGCTGGGCCTAAGAATTACCCAGCTTTCAGTTTTATTATAAGTTCAAGAATTAGGACAATTAAAACTGCTGCGTACAGTCCCTTAAAAAACAAGATGCAAAACCCATGGCTACAGAGGTCCTCAAACTTTTTAAACAGGGGGCCAGTTCATTGTCCCTCAGACCGTTGGAGGGCCAGACTATAGTTAAAACAAAAACAAACAAAAAACTATGAACACATTCCTATGCACACTGCACATATCTTATTTTGAAGTAAAAAAACAAAATGGGAACAAATACAATCACACCGCCTCATGTGGCCCTCGGGCCATAGTTTGAGGACCCCCCCCCCCCGGAGTTTGCAGGTTGGTCACATGCCTTTAACTTTTTTTTTCTTTTCTTTTCTTTTTTGAGATAGTGTCTCACTCTGCCACCCTGGATAGAGTACTGTGGCATCACAGCTCACAGAAACCTCAAACTCTTAGGCTCAAGTAATCTTCTTACTTCAGCCTCCCCAGTAGCTGGGACTATAGGTGCCCATCACAACACCTGGCTAGTTTTTTTTAGTATAGATAGGGTCTCATTCTTGTTCAGGCTGGTCTTGAACTCCTGAGCTCAAGTGATCCACCTGCCTTGGTCTCCCAGAGTGCTAGGATTACAGATGTGAGCCATTGTGCTCGGTTATATTCATTTAACTTAATATATTATTTTGATAACATTGTTGAGCATATCTTTTTTCTTACTAATGCAAACGATCAAGATTTTGAGATGGCAATAGACTAACTTCTTGCTTTGTATGGAGAATCATACTACCTGGATTTCTCAGGGGCCTTTCTTGGTACCTGAGCCCTTAAGCTTAATCACGGAGACTCAGTACTACCTGTGATAAACAGGACAGCAAGGCCGCTAAACCCTTATCACTGAGCCAAGCATATTCATAGTGTGTTTGAGTGATAAAGACTTTGCCTAGAAACACTGCCCATGTCACCAATATCATCTGCCTTTCAAATGTGTTTCTTTTTACGTACCATTAGAGTAATACTGCTTTGAGGCTTGAAAGAAGAGCTCATTGTCCGGAGTTCCCTTGAAGCTGGGAGCTGCTTGAGTGTGCACTAGGTTCCTAGGCAATGGCTGGGAAAGTTAGGACCAGGAATAAGAAACCGTTTAAGAAACCCCAATACAAACTTCTGTTTATCTAGGGCTGATAGTTTATCATGGATTCCTAGGGAAATTCCTAAGCAGTTGAATAAAATCAGGATAGCTGCTAAAGATCTCTAGCCTTTGCTAACAATGAGTTATACAGAACAACAACGTGAAGGAAAATGGAATCCCAATCCAGTGTGATTATTTTGAATACCTGGGTAAGTTACGTTATGGTGAAGAAAAGTTGGCATGCCATGTAAGAAGGTGGTAAGCATTGCTTTCTCAAAAGTCAAAGGGGTGTTTATTGCATTCTAAGAAACAGTAATGTTTTGAGTCACTGCAACCCACTTCCTCTGGGACAGACACATCAGGCAGGGGCAGAACCTCTGTCGGGTTGTTTTCCTGCTCCAGGAAACTTTGCAGATGACATCCCAATCTTTGAGTGAAATGAAGAAGTCCTAAAGGTGAACTTTCTCTTGTCAAATGATTTTCCTTCCTTTCTTTCTTTCTTTCTTTCTTTCTTTTCTTGGAGTGGGTTCTCACTTTGCTGCCCAGGCTGGAGGGCAGTGGCTTATCCCTGGCACAGACACAGTCCCAAACACCTGGGCTCAAGTGATGCTCCTGCCTCAGCCTCTGGAGTAGCTGGGACGATACGCACAAGTCACTGTACCCCCAGCTGTCGCTCCTGCACACAGGTGCAAAGCCAACTGGAATTCTGTTCTTAGCACCCGTCAGTAACAAATACCGAAGTGGCAGGAATAGCAGACAGTCTCCTTTCTGTTCTGCTGGCCTGTTTATCATCTTTCTCTGCCCTATTTCAGAAACAGTAAATGCAATAAACATAAAAACCTAAATGTAACAAATGCTTCTCCAGTGGTTTAACATCTGATTAGGATCACTGAAGTCATGTCTCTTGGGGGAGTGACATGGAAGGTGTACGGGCCCCACACCACCTATGTTCCTGTTTCAGAGGCTGAATGATAAAGAGCAAGAATGAACATTCTAACTCAGTAATCATCCACCTGACTTCAGAAACCAAGAACTCAGGTCTCATTTCTCTGCATCACCCAGAATTCTTGCTTCATCATTCCCTTTCTTCCTTTGATTTTTCAGAAACTTTGACTAAGCACATACTCTGGGCTAACCACTTTAATACATAATTTGGTGTCACAAAGAAGGAAAATAAATACAATAAACATTCTCACGGAATACCTAGGTTAATACTATGGAAGAAAATGCATTAGAAATGTTAGGCCTTACTGCTCTTAATTTAGTACTGCTGATGGGAACGCTGGCTTTTTTTTTACTATTTTTTTTAGGGCATAGCTAATAATCATACTTCTCAAGGGATAACATGTTTAGCAGGTTTTGAATTCAGGAGTCTTCCCTGGACTAATTTAAGCCCTTTTGTTACAGTTTTCCACACCTTTTGTTCCTTTGTGTATAATTAGCAACTCCTTTGAAAGCTGCAAACGTTAGTGTTCAGGCTTGTCATAAGGACTACTAATGGCTGATAGCCTTCTCCCAGAAGTGCATAGGAGAAAAAGCTGTCGTCTTTTGATATAGAAACTTCATTGCCAGATTTAATCAGCATTGTAATTTTGACTCTTTTAAACTATGTCTTCCTCCTGCCTAGTAAAGGCATTTCTGTATCTTAGTTTATAGTATAAAGATATTTCCTGGAAACATACTTTATAAATTTCATACTGATTATAAAGACCTGTTTGTTTGTTTGTTGTTTTTTTTTTCTATTGAAGATAACCAGGTAAGCCTAGAACAGACAAAATTTTAAAGAGAATCATTTATCCATCAAGTATTTAGATAAATAATAATGCTTGTGTGTATAATAATGGAAGAAGAATACCCTAAAATACTGAGTAATTCCCCCTTCTTTTTGATTTTTTGTGCATATTAAATATTTTGTTTCGTGGGATTAGTTAATGGCTTGTGAACCATTTTTCAGGAAGTGTGGAGATTTTATTGCCCATCTCAGCGTTTATGTGTAAACTTCATATGTTTCCTAATTCACCTAGATCCTCTTACTTACTGTTTTATTGCTGATTTTATGTTTTACTACAGAAGTTTAAAAAAGAGCTAATGTGCAAATTTTCTTTATAATAAAAGCTCTAAAAAAAAACAAAAACTAAACCCATTGAAATCCTGGAAGAAACATGGCTGTGTGCGTCAGGACTTCTGGGAGAATTGCAAGCTGGCATTCTGCCCACTTGTGTGGGGTTTTTTAATTTGTTCTACTATAAAATAATGGGAGTGTTCTCCCCAGCCATAAGTACCTCACTGGTTTGAAATGTAGAAAGTGTAATTAGACTTGAAACTGAAAAGGAATGTACCTTGGAGAATTCTGGTTCTTATTAACTCTAGCGCTGGGGACAAACAGATGTCACAAACCATGTGAGGGCTGTTTGCTGGATGGTGCTAATTGTCGACTGTGCTCATTATTCTGTGACATCTTTAAAATCACCCAGGAGGGGAGATGTCACACTGAAATTACCAGTATCTGTGCTAAGACAAACTCACACTTCCATAGTTTTAGTCCAGTTCGGCCAAAGTAAAAGGATTCAAAGCCGTTGTGAGGTTTATGAAGGAGAAAAGCAGTTGGCACTTGTTTTAGCTTGTAAAAGTAGTGCTCTCAGACCTCCTTGATGATTCTTTCACATTGCTAGTGCAAATCCATAGAGAAAAATGTTTACAGGAAGAGTTAAGATCAAAGACAAGTCCAACCTTTCTCTATGTGAATTTAAACCACCAGGCAACTGCTTGGATTGGCTGGATGTGATGGCTGTTGACAGATCTTCCTGTTTCATTCTAAACAATCATTGAGTAATTTTTTTTTAATGTAACTTTTTGGGAGTGTATTTGATTCTTGAATGCGGTGAGTACATCATCTAATTATCTCTCAATTTCCCACATGCCAAATTTAGGTTTTAGTATACTGTAGATGTTTAATGAGAAATGTGAACATCTTGCTTGCTGTGGGTGGGGCATTGAAATTTCATCCTGAGTTTTGTCTAGATGAATTTTAAGAGATCCTTCCTCAAACTTTCAAATCTGAGTTTTAACAATTTATGTGGTTTTGTTGGTTTATATTATAATATTTATATATATTATAAAATAATCACATTATCAATTAAGAAGGATCCCCATGTACAGTGGTCAATGATGGTATTAATTTAGATTGTGAGTGAGTCTGTGTGTACAGGTGGGGTGTGTTCTAGTTACTATGAATAAGATATGACTTGCTGAACAGTGGAGATTTTTTGAAGGCATTTCATCCCTCCCTCCCACAAATGAAGCAAAATACCAATCTTCATACAACAGAAAGAACAAATGTGATTAAAAAAAGAAAGAAAGAAAGAAAATAGCTAATTCAAAGCAGAATTGAGGAATCTATGGCATGAGGAAGGGATGATTGGAATGGCTTTCAGGAGATGGGAAGGGACCCAGTGGAGAAACTGACCACTGGGATGTTACTGAGTTGAGAAAGTATGGAGATGTTATATCATGGCTGAGGACACCAAAGAGTCATACTATCTAAGTGAATGAAATACATTATTTCAATGAGCTATTAATTCTTTTATTTCCTCATTTCAGAAATTTTATCTTGTTTAAATCTTTCTTGCTTTTAGCAACAGTCATAAAAATTTCAAATTGTGTTATCTGTGGTTGTCAAGCTGAGTCAACATCAAGAAAATATCTCCTTTAAGTTGTTCCCTTAAAAATATATTTTAGTATAATAATCTATAATTGTGGCTGTATTAGACAGTCTCTTTTGGGGAGTTTCTCAAGCAGTCAGATTACTGTGTTGTATTATCTGTCTGTGAGGTAGCTTCTGGTTGAGCAAAAGGATCAGTCCTTTCTTTAACAAAACTTTCAAAATTACCCAACATGATAGCCTATCAAACAATAGTATAAGCTTAATGTACATAAAGATTATATAGTAAATCAGGCACTTAAATCCACAGGAAGTTATTGAAGTCACTTTATTAGTGCATGTAATTTATAACATTATAGAATCAAAGTGGCTGTTTTATGTTCTGAATGAAATGTAACCGAGGAAATATACTTTTGTAATGAATAAATCCTACAGTTGTGATATTAATGAAGTGAACTAATATATGTGATTTACATTTGTTAAAGTCATGCTTTGTATGTGGAAATTAACTGAAGCCTCTAAAAGACTGAAGCTCTATGACCAAAAAGCAACAAAGTAGACATTATATTTTTTGAATTTATATACATTGAATTGAATTAAATAGAACTAGTGTCATAATAAAAAAATGGTTCCAAATGATCCTTTTAAGTACCTACCACATGCTAGATATTCTTCACATATTTTCTATAGTTTTTACCACCTGAAAAGCAACATCTTTCAAATGATGAAACAGAGCTTCAGAAGGAAAGGGAATGACCATCACCACGTGTTTGACCACTCGTAGCAGAAGTGTCTGTGTAACCTCCTTCAGGTCTCCATTGAGAACTTCTGGAGTTGAATCTTTGGGAGAGCTCAACAGGCCGCTTTTTTTTCTGAAGAAGATGAAGACTTCTTGTAGACAGAGCTGATAACCTGTTACCATGAGTACTAGGTGGTGAGAAAACAGGGTTGCTAAAGATAAGTTCCTTTTAAGCCTTATTAAATTTCACAGGGTCTATTTAATTTTTAAGGAACTAAAAATTTTACACATTGTGTTGCAAGAAAGTCAGGCATGAAAGATTCAGTGTTCTTCTGGGAAACATTGCCTTCCCTAAATGAAAGGATAAATTTTGTTAACTCTCTTGAAAGGTCTTCTAATTGAGGAAGCCCATTCTTCCCTCCTAACACGCGGGCAGTTCCCATTAATAATAAAGTCCTTAGGGGAAAAATAATTCCCTGAGATGCTCTAAAATGCCCAGACAAGATGAACTCTTCCACCAAGGTTTATACTGACTCCAAGTTTTTAGATAAGTAACTCACTGTGCTTCCACAGACTGAGGACAATTTTATCAGCAGTTATACAACTAACCAAATTTCAAAGGAGGAAATATGAAAGTCAACAGATTTAAATTGTACAAAGCAAAGTTTGCCTCTGTTTATTGAGATGACAGTCCATCTCAGCCAGTCTGTAGGGTCCAAGAGCACAGCAGGGCGAGATAACCGTGCTCTTGAATTTTATAGGAAGGCAACATGTTGTGAAGAGAATATTCCCAAACTGTATTTATATAAAAACATCTGTCAGTTACAGATTAATTTTCTTCACAGATTTTCTACCTTTGGAAACATCTGCAGCTGAAATGTATTTCTCTAAAATGTAGATTACAGAGGTCAACCGTTTATCAACCATTGTAAGAACTGGCTGCTTTCTGCACTCTACAGAGAGAGCTGAAATGGTGAGATTAAGTGCATACCCTTAAAATCACAAGTGAAAATCAGTTGGTTAAGGAGGAAAGGTTTTCAAAAAGAGCATATTAGGTCTAAAATAATTCAGCTGGAAATTCACTTGTGTCTGCCACAAGATTTCCATGGAGGACAGTGATCTGATGCTCGTTATATCCAGGAAACATTTACAGTAATGTTCTTTGCCACATACATTTTTATAGCAGAGACTTTCCCCTTTGAATTTAACAGTCAGTAATCAACTGAAACCAAATTGAGCAAATGCACCTTGCGGAGTCTTTGTTTAAAATGGTTTATTTATAACGTTATACTTAAATGTTCTGTATATTTTAAAATAGATATGCAAAGCAGTAGACTAGTTAAGAAAATGTAAATGTAGAAATCTGTGCAAAGGCCTAATTGATGTGAACCTTGCCAAACGACAGTCACAATTTATTTTAGACTAAGATTTAAGACGTTTTAGGGAACTTACATGCAAGTGCCAAAAGGTTTAGTGATGTCATCCACACATAAGGAAGAAACTGTCAATAGTGTCCTTATTAGTAGCCGGGTTTGCTGTGAAGCAGAGCCTTTCCTCTGAGTTATCATTCTCCCTTCTTTCCCCGTGATTCCCTTCTGCATCAGACCCTTGTGGTCCCAGACAAAAGCCTCCCATAAGTTGTGATCTGTATACTTTCTGGAAGAGGCATTCCTAAATTTGAAACATGCTACACTGCCGGAAGGATTTGGTTGGAGCAGATCTCTCTTGAGAATCCTTGTAGGTTAAAAAATTTGAGTATGATATCACGGGAAAGTGAGTCCGTAGAATAAATTTCACATATTTAAAACCACACACACCACCCATATTTTACCATTTTGAGTGTTGCCATTATTACCATATTCACAGGACATGTTGTTTATCATTCTCATAAAATTCCAAAAAGCGTAACTTCAGGCTGGAAATTGAATCTCCATATTAATCAATAAGTAAATAAGAATATTCCTCCACTGTGTTTTGTATTATGGCAAGATGATGTGAAGCCTTTAAAAATTACTAGCTAGGGGCGGCTCCGGTGGCTCAGCGAGTAGGGCACTTGCCCCATATACTGAGGGCGGCAGGTTCAAACCCGGCCCAGGCAAAAATGCAACAACAACAACAACAAAAAAAGAGCTGGGTGTTGTGGACACTTGTAATCCCAGCTACTTGGGAGGCTGAGGCAAGAGAATCGCCTAAGCCCAAGAGCTGAAGGTTGCTGTGAGCTGTGATGCCATGGCACTCTACCAAGGGCAACAAAGTGAGACTCTGTCTCAAAAAAAAAAAAAAAAAAAAGAATTTAAAAATTACTAGCTGGGGGGAAGCATCTGTGGCTCAAAGGAGTAGGGCGCCGGTCCCACATACTGGAAGTGGAATATTCCGAATATTCCTCCACTATGTTTTGTATTATGGCAAGATGATGTGAAGCCTTTAAAAATTACTAGCTGGGCCGGCGCCTGTGGCTCAGTGAGTAGGGCACCTGCCCCATATACCGAGGGTGGCAGGTTCAAACCCAGCCCCAGCCAAAAACTGCAAAAAAACAAAAAAACAAACAAACAACAACAACAAAAATTACTAGCTGGTATAAGCATAGAACCATTGTCCAAAGTTCTTACCCCATTATGAGTTGATGCATTTATAGGTTAGAGGAAACATATTTATGCAGACAGACAGAATTGAAGGCAGCAGGTGATCTTGGTAGAGAGCTGAAAAATCAGATTTTACCAGAGGGTAAAAGATTACTTTGAAAAGCTCTGATGAAACTAATAGGTTTTGTGTTAATCAAAGTGTTTTGTACACATGTCAAAGGAGTTAAAAAAAAATAAGTGTTTGCAAAAATAAAATTTATCTAGAATTAAAGGTTATCTTAAATTTGAACAGAAAGCCACAAACAAAAAATTGATGAAATATCTTTGTTCTTTGTTCTTGCTTACACTAGTTTGTGTATATTCTAGAAGGGTTTGGGTTCTTGCTTACGCTAGCTTGCATATTTTCTAGAAGAATTTGTCTATATGAATAATTAGGGATAACATAGTTTTGTTTCTGAAAATAAGCTTTTGCATAGAATAAAATTCTAAGAATAATATTATCAATTCTAGGACGATAGCACAAAATATGCTTTAAAGTGAAGGCATACTTTTCTGAAATATGAACAATGAGTATTTTATAAGAGATATCAATAAAATCCTAAAAATTATAGGACACTGTACATAAAATTATTTATTTTTTTAGAGTTTTTGTTTTATAAGATGAAAAGAGTTATGGAGAGTAATGGTGGTTCTAATCAGGTTAAAATTGTTCACTTTTATTATGAAAATGTATCCTCAAATCTTTCCACCTTAATAGCTGGGGGAATTTTGAAATATATATAAGACCTTAACTATTTCTCCATTAGGAAATCCTGAAGCTTAAATTTAAAATAATATTCATCTGAAATTATTATTGGAAAGAAAATAGATATGAGATTATTAGCTATGTTGGTAATCTTGAAATATTTCAAGATAACAAATATTACGGGTAACATATTTGGCTGCTGTGAAAGGTATGTCTTACTTTGGAACTTGTATGAAAGCTTCCATTCCTGAAGCAAGTGTCAAAAATAACTTCACACTGAAGCTTGCATAAGAAGGTTTAACGCTTCTAAACTGTGCTACCAGTAAAGAAAAGAGTGCTGGTTAGTGCTTGTGTTACTGCCCAGCCAAGTGCCCCCTGCCCATGAGGAAGAGCAGAGCGAGAGTTTATTCTGCGTGGCACTCGGTGAGGAGAGTGGAGGAATTTCTTAACTCTATCTCCAAGAGAATTTGGGGGACAGGGTTTTGAAGACAATTTTGTGGACAGAGGATTAGACAATTAGGGTCGGCTTATTGGCTGCATTCAGGACAAAGCCATTAGTTCTATGGTATGGGCTACTGGCCTCAGTGAGTCGGCCTGTCCAGATGGGTCAGCTAATGTACCAGAATGAAAGACCTGGAATTATCTCAGAAACTGCCTCTAGTTTCAAACAGGTGACGTTATCTACAGTTATCATTACTAAAAAGCAATTGGAGAAATTAATAACTCCAGGAAGTCAATGTGTATTCAAAGTATTTACGTGTCCATGCATCACCTTGGTCTGAGACACACCAGAATAGAGGCAGTAAAAAGGAACATAGATCCATATCATCTCTATCAGTGAATTTCTTTAATAAGTGATATCTCTGGGTCAATGAAATTAATGTCTGTTCCCAGTTTGTAATGTATGAGAGATTTGAAAGTTATAAACAGCACCAAGTCAAATATATCCTACCTATTGGCCATCAAATACATTGTAAAAATGTGTAAAGGATAATGTGTGATGAGAGAGATTTATTTTTGCTTGTTGCCTTAGAATGGAGCCTAGAGGTCAAGGTGAGTACAAATGTTCCCTCTCCCCACCACCATCCATCAGGGTAAGGAAACTAGGTCTGCAGCCTACAAAAAATTTGCTATCTAAGACAAGATCATAAGTTTTACAGTCTAAGAGTTCCTTCAAGCAAACAAAATGTTCCAGCTAGTTGGCTCAAGGCCAGATACTTTTAGGGAGCCCAATGATTACATATTTAAGGAAATGTAGCCTTTGCTGTGACAATATGCTAACAATATAGGTGGACAGCAGATTAAGTAATGATAACTGCAGTGATTTCATATCTTCTGAGATACCATAAATTTCATAGTTATTTCTAGCAATTTCTTAATCATTAATAATGATAAATCAATTTATTTGATTAAAACTATATGTTTTTAAAATGGAAAATACTTTTTCAAAGTAAAATGGCATAATTTAACTTTACAGTTGCAAATATTACTGTAGAGTAGGGTTTTCACAGAGGGGTCCCTGAACCAGAAGTATGGCCATTTCTGAGAACTCGTTAACAGTGCAAATTATCAGGGTCTGGGCCAGCCTACGAATAAGAAACTCTGGGGATGAGGCCCAACAATCTAGTCTAACAAGCACTTCAGGTGATTCTAATTAATGCCAAAGTGTATGAATTCCTGCTGGGAAAGATAATGAAAGCACTTAATTCAGAGATGGATAATCTTTGCTAAAAAATTTTATGAGAGAAGCAACTTTAGACTATATGCAGTAATACATTGTTTTAAGGTTAAATAACATATTGACTACTGAAATTGGTTGCTCAAACTTGATTTGAGATTATTTATTGATTTAAAAATTATTTAACTATTTTCTCCTTCACTAAACAATTATAAAATAGTAAGAGTAGGCATTTTTCAGTGTTTGAAGTTATTAGCAGGAGAGCATGATTTTCAGGTCATTTCTAATTTGAGTTAGGAAGACCAAAGACAGTAAATCGTTATACTGACATCATTAAATGAAGTTTAAATGAAGTTTTGGCCACAACAGGTCAGGGGTATTTTGTTGTAGTCCTTAAGTTATAATATGAAATTTACGGGATTATGCCATTTTACCTCCTATAAAAGTTCATACATCTCCAAATTCATATGCTCATGTTTTAATCCCTGCTGCCTCTGCATGTAACTATGTGGAGATAGGCTCATTAAACAGGCAATTAAGATTAAATGAGTTTGTGAAAATTGAGTTTGTGAGGGTAGCCTCTGCTCCAGTAGGGCTGGTGTCCTTATAAGAGGAAGAGGTCAGGAGGACACAGGCACAGAGGTTATTTCTTGAAAATAATTATAAAATTATATCTACAAGATTGTAATTTTAAAAACATACCAATTTACTTAAATTGTCTTTGTGTTGTACTAAAAGAACATTTGTTTTTTGAGACAGAGTCTCACTATGTCACCCTTAGTAGCAGGTGGCATGGCATCACAGCTCACAGCAACCTCAAACTCTTGGGTTCAAGCGATTCTCCTGCCTCAGCCTCCTGAGCAGCTGGGACTACAGGTACCCACCACAATGCCCAGCTATTTTTTGTTGCAGTTGTCATCATTATTTTAGCTGGCCCGGGCTGGGTTCAAACCCGCCAGCCTCGGTGTATGTGGCTGGAGCTACAACCACTGTGCTACAGGCACCAAGCCTAAAAGAACATTTTATATAGAAAATAAAAACTTGCTGTGGAATCCAAGAAGTTTCCCCAGCATTCTATATCTTCAGAACATTTCCTTGTGATACTGAATGAAAACCAAATTCTTCTAAGGTCGACCTTCTTTTAATTGAAAACACTTGAACCTCTAGGCAGCTAAGACACAAGAGAAACAGGCCTGCCAGTGTCAACCTATTTCAGTGAAAGCAAATTTGCATCCTATCTGGAGGATAATTATAATATCAGGTTGGGACTTTTAAAAGGCAGGAAATAAGAATGGAGAGAGAGATAATCCATCAAGTGGAAGAGTCACACAACGTTAAATTGTAAGTCTGAGGATGGCCACACAGGTTTGTTAGTGAAGGAGATGGAGGTCCAGAAATGCAACTAAATGGGGAAAGAACGTGAGAAATAATAAGCACCATAAGTTTTTTACATTTACACGTAAGAATACATTTTTACTTTATTCCCTACCTTGCACTTCACTCCCGAATACAGTGTTCCATTCTGCTGTTTCCCTTCATTAATGATAAAGTACTTTCCTAGAGTGCTTTGAGATCTGCAGATAAAAGGTACCTTCTAAGTGCAAATTAATGCCATCTAAAAGCTGTCTTAATAACTTCATAAGCAATAGTGGAAAGGCTTCTAATTTAGTTCTAAATAGGTATAAATCATTTCACATGAAGAACCAAGTGAATTAATTGCAGAAGAATAGTTCAGCATGCACCAAGCCTATTAGGATACTTGAACACAGCTGCAACTCAGAGGATAAACTAGATTAGAATACTGTTTGCAGAAAATAGCAAATCGAAGCACTCTTTGAGGCAATTAACAAAATCAGAGCATCCTTTGAAGCAAATAAGCATGAAAAATGCCTTTCTTACTCTGATTTTTCCAAATGCCTAATTCTGCTACTGTCTTGAGTATCTTGGATTATGTTCAAAGCCCAACACAACAGAGTTTCTGTCATAGAGATGAGATTTTGTTTTGATGTGAACTATTCAACCACAACTAAATGCACATTTTCAGCCATAGCAATGGTGGATGTGAACTATTACAGCAACACCCACTACAGCTTGTCTCACTGGGGCACCACCCATCAGAGTCTACTTACATATTTCCATTGGTTTGGGGGGGAGGGAAGGATCTTAGAAGAGTGAAAACTAGGAAAATGTATTAAGAACAATAAAGTATGAAAATAGTTGCATATGTGTACATAGATTATTGAGCATACACAGGGTCTTCCATGCATTATTTTAATTTTATATAATTACCCTTTAAATTGCTAAGGTAAGTGCAATTTTCCTATATTTTAAAGAGAAAGCAGCAGTAATTCTTATGCACTAACTTGTCCAAGGTCATAAAAGGAGCCCTTTGTGGACCAGAGACTTACCCTAATATTTTATAACTGTTATCATATGCATTTTATGTTATTCCTTATATAAATTTATGGGGCACCAGCGAAATCTTGTTGCATGCAGATATTGCATAATGTTTAAACCAACATTTTTATCCCCATGATACCAACCCAAGGTACAATAAATTTTTTCTCTTAAAAATTTCATAGCTGTATTTTCTTGTCAACAGATATTTCAGCTACTTCACACTGCAAAACAAAATGTAGAGATAATGCTTTGCCATGGGCTTTATGGATTTCTTATATGTATTTATATAGTTAAATGTTTTTCCAAGCTTGAAACTCAAATTGCTTTTGAAACATAAATGTTATTCTGGAAAGTAGATAAATGAACTGTCACGTTAATTAGAAATAAACAACGACCTCAAAAACACACTATTTGTCCCTTTTTTACTTTTACATCTTTTGGAGGTCAATCTCAGGACACCTCTTCATTCCTAAATTTTTACGGTTTAGGAATTGAGAGGCAGAGCAAAAAAATGAGCTGTAAAATGCAGGTCATTTTATATTTGAGTGTGAAGCTTCAGAGAAGCCCCAGGGGACTCCGGGATCCGCTCACCTCCTATGGCATTTTCAAGCGGAAAAATAAAAAAGTGAAGTAGAAAGAGAGCAGGCAGCAGACGGCAGCACTCCAGAGTGAGCACGGGTGGAAGTGGGGTCTGTTGGTGCCACCAGAATCTTGGCTGCCCTCAGCTGTTGCCTGCCATATTCCAGGTTCCACACCAAGTCCTCTTCTCGGCTGTGTGGTGTTGAGATTTGAAGTGGACACAAACTTTATCTGTCAGGATGCTCTAAATTACACCATGGTATTAAGACACCCCTAACTTTCAGTGGCTTCAAATAACCAAGTTTTATTTCTCATATTCTGTGCTCCACGTGGTAGACAGAGGAGCTGTGCTCGCCATCCTCAGTGACAGATCCAGGACGACAGAATCGCCAGGCTATGCTGAGCCCGGGGGAGAGTGCGAGTGCTTCAGGGAGGGTCTCCAGCCAGACATCATTTCTCCCCACAACCCTCCTGCTGCTCATTCCGTTTCCTGGGACCCTTGCCAGTGACGTGTCACTGAAATGTGGCCGAGCAGAGTTCATGTTTAAAACACACCATGCTAGTTTAGTTCTTAGAATAGACTATAGAATCATATCTTGGAAAACACTAAAGCTTAAAAAGACAAGTAGTTATTCTGCTGAATGCACCAAAGCCACATCAGAAAACCGTAAGAGTCATCTCCCTTTTATGATGTGTACCTAGAAGATAAGGCCATCGTCTTCCTGCGTGTCAGAACTCTTTAAAATAAGTTTGAGAAAAACAGTTAATTATAACTATATAAGATTAATTTAGAAACTTTTGAACAACTGAATGTCCTATAGTTTCCCACTAATCTTATGACATCTCCTTTATTAACATCATTTATTTTTACTTCCACTGTACTCCTATTATGTAGGTGACCATGGTACTAAACTTTATAGACTGCACAGCCTTAAAGTCCAAGGTTGCTCTGCTCAAATTATTTGATTCTATGAAGGCAATATTAGGAGTGGCTCTGTGATTAATGCTTCCCACAATTCTTCTCAGAAAGGACAAATTGGTATTTCAGTTATTCTCAAATAGAAATTGATCATTCGAGCTCATGTTCCTAGGACTCATTCATGAGTTGATTCATGAGTTGAATGAGCCCTAATAGAAACAAAAGCCCTCGGTGAATAGTATAAAAATTCTTCCAAAGCAAATTAAAAAAAGGCTGCTTCTTAATAAAAACTTTTGTTGACAGCAAAGACAGTGAAAGTAATGTGATTTAAAGCCTTCGTTAACAGTTTCAAAGCCTGTTATTTGTGTAATACAAGTCAGTTTAACTTGCCATGTATTGATATGCCAATATAAAACATGCCGGCCACGATTATCACAAATGTACGATGTGCATAGGATGTAGGCACCTACAGGGCAGCCGATACGCTTTCCAAGCTTGGGAGAAACATTAAGTGATCACCCCAATTGAGATGCTTCATCAAGTGTGTGGTTTCAAGTCCTTCTTACTGAGACTTTTCTCGTACTTAAAATACTGCTGTTAGAGGTATCTTGACAAGGCAAAATTATCCCCAGATATTGTAGCCCACATGAAAAGTCTACCAGAAATACTGCACTGTCAATCTTGAGTCTGAAGTGGGATTTCAGAATCTTTCATCTAAATAAGACCTTCAAAATGGCTCGGTCACTCACTTCTGAGACCACCCCTAAAAATGCTACACCGTTTTATGTCTCAGCATAATGTCATCTATCATAGTTGATAGGCTGAACAGGTGGCACTTTACAGGACATACTCTGTGCCCCAAGTCAGTGAGACCCTGCTGACAGACAGAGCATCTGTTTGTAACACAGTGGGGAAAAGGCCCTAAGACAAAGAGGAACTTCTGCAGGGCTCCGGACTCAGTGCAGTCCTGTGATAGCATTCAACGTCTATTTGACTTGCTTCTCACAGCTCCTAGCCCCAGGTATTCACGTGAGAGCTGAGATCCTTACAAACAAAATATGCTCGCCTTGAGGGTGAATTTTCAAAATGCTGCACAGGCAAGACACACACAAAATCTTTTAAGTTTATTGCATTTTGGGCACACGTTCCTTCGCAGAATTTTGAACATTGAGCCCTTCAGGTAAGCACATTCATTGAAGACCGTGTCATGAGTGTGATATGAACTCAAATTTGAGCTCACAGATTTGAATGAATAAAAAGGCACTTACAGAGCCAGATAATGGTCACATTGATAGGGCTATGATTTTTCAACCTAGCTCTAGGCCAACATAATTTACGTTACACAGTGTAACAGAACAAATAATAAAACTCTTACCTAATGTTTAAAACATTACAATACCAAATTCTGGAATTAGGATTATGAGTCAGTCAACTTAATTGCCTCCCTAACCCTCCGTACAAGATGTAATTATGGCACAAGTGAAGTGTGCATTTTATTTAGGTCAGATTTTTTTAAATGTCATCAATTAATTTCTAAATTTTAAGCTGTTTTTCTTTGAACACTGGTGATTTTTTTGAAGTAATATTGTTCTTTCATCAATGCCCAGGAAGGAGTCTATGGATCCTTCCTATAACCATTAATTACATACACTAATGTAACAATGCACTAAATCTAATTCCTTATATTAAAAATTAATCTTTTCAAAATTACAATTTTATGTAGTGGGTCTTTGTGAATATTACATTTCTAGATTAGAAAAGGTTTAAAGAGAGAGATATACTTTGAGGACTAAAACATTCAGAATGCTCAGTTTATTATAAACACTTTATGAAAACCATTCAAGCATGTTTAAGCGGTCCGTTAATATATAAGACCACTGTTACATATCACAGATTATAAGAAAAATTCTAATATATTCTACATTTTTAAGCAAAAGGGAGGACAAAGTAAATCAAAACAATTATTTGTTAGGTCAATTATTTTCTTATGACTTGAGTATACACTGCATATGTGTAAGTTTCATTGTGTTTTAATCTTTATTCATATAAATATTGTCTGGGTAAATTTCCATATTCTACTCTGTTTGGCTGTCTTTTTCATGAGAATCCATTACCCAAAAATAATAAGCCTCACGTAGCTTTCTCAGTGTTATCCAACAGTAAATATCCATCATGTTAAATAAATGTGGGATTAATTTCATTTCCCTTGTGGATTATCTGTCTGTCTTCAAGAATTTCAGTATTCATGTTTGTCTGCTATGTTTTTCATTAAGATTTCTTTTCTTTTCTTTTTTTTTATTAAATCATAGCTGTATACATTGGTATGATCATGGGGCATCATACACTAGCTTCATAAACCATTTGACACATTTTCATCACACTGGTTGACATAGCCTTTCTAGCGTTTTTTTAGTTATTGTGCTAAGACATTTACATTCTTACATTTACTAAGTTTCACATATATCCTTGTAAGATGCACCGCAGGTGTAATCCCACCTCTCCCCCTCCCTGTACCCACCGCCCCCCTCTCTCCCCTCCCTCTCCCCCTTACCAATGTACTCAGCCTTACTATGAAACTAATTTAGGGCTTTCACATGAAAGCTATAACCCAATTACAACTTAAGATTTATTTTCAACCTTTTAGCTATATACTAGTATTTTTCTCTACTTCATTAATTATTCACTTTTCTTTTACTAATATAGCTTTAATTTATAGCCTCATTGTATTTGCCTGTATTTATCAGTTTATCTGTATAATCCAAGGTTTGAAACTTATTTCAAAAGTTGGCTTAAATAACTAGTTTACCTAATTTTATTGAGAAATCTTCCTCTCTTACTAATTTTTCAAGTATTTACATAATAACTATTTTAATCCCAGAACCCTATGTGGTACTGACTACGAAGCTATGAACAAGATGTAGAAGGATCCTGCCTTCATAACGAGGAAACTCGTGAAGGAGGCTGATGAATAAGCCGTGGTTTTGGCATGGTATCGGAGAAGTAGAGCGAGCCCCAGTTAGGATTTTGGAATCGAGGGGTACTCCCAAGGGAAATTGATATCTACGGGGAAACGTGAAGACGGAGGGACTGCACCATACAGAGGATGTGCCTTCTAGTGTGAATACTGAAATGAGGAGATGGGGAGGGGAGGAGGAGAAGAGAGGAGAGAGGGGGGTGGTGTTAGAGTGCAGGGACAGGAGAACCTACAGCACAGTCAGAAGTGGAAGGAAGGAGTAAAATTGTGTTTCAGGAATAGCTTTGGCGATGGCGGGATGCAGTGGCTCATGCCTGTAATCCCAGCACCTGGGAGGCAGAGGCAGGTGGATTGCCTGAGCTCACAGGTTGGAGACCAGCCTGAGTCTGAGCGAGACCTCACCTCTAAAATATAGCTGGGCATGGTGGTGGGCGCCTGTAGTCCCAGCTACGGGGAAGGCTGAGGTAAGAGAATCCCTTGAGCTCAAGAGTTAGTTGTAGTTGCTGTGAGCTATGTCAACACAGCACTCTAACAAGGGTGAGAAAGTGAGATTCTGTCTCAAAAGAAAAAAAAAAAAGAAAAGAAAAAGAGAGAAAAGAAAGGAAGGAAGGAGAAAGAAAGGAGAGAGAGAAAGGAAAGAAAGGGAAGAAGGAAAGAAAGGGACGGAAGGAAGGAAGATAGGAAGAGGAGGGAGGGAGGAAGGAAGGAAGGAAGGAAGGAAGGAAGGAAGGAAGGAAGGAAGGAAGGAAGGAAGGAAGGAAGGAAGGAATATTGGAAAGTATGTAGAACGCCGCATGACACCAGCACTGGATTTCCCATGCAGCTGATGACAGCTCTGCTTTAGAAGCTTCCTTTCGCATAAGCACAGTGATGGTAGCAAATTATATGAATTATCAGTCTGTCTGTCTGTCTAGCTACCGATCTTAGTCTATAAAAGCGAGGTGCTTTACCTCCATTGTTCACGAGCACAGTGGCTTCTATACTGCCCTTTGTACTAGCAGACACTGGCGTGACCACCTAAAAGGAATTTAATTTGAGGTTTTCATTAGATTAGGTGTTCTTATGTAATTCAGTTGCTTTCATATTTAGTAATTACTTTTAGTTATTCCCAGGAGAACATTTTCCAGAAATACCTTACTAAAGAAGGAGGAGTAATGAATTAATACATTGGGAAGAGATTTAAGTTTCTAGTAACTAGATATGAAATAGAGACATTGACAAAGATTATAAACAACATACATGCCACTAAAAAGAGGATGTTGACCACAAATTGTTTAATGGCTGTCTGTGTTCAGAGAGCACAGACTTCACAGCAGTTAGTGTATCTGAAAGACAGATAATTGATAGAGTTGATTTCAAAATTGATAACAATTCCAAAATGTTTTTTTGACATTAGCATTAATGAACTGGTTGGGGGCAGGACACAATTATAAAAGGGAATTTACCAAGCAAATGTACCTTAATTCTTTGTATCCTCAATGAACCTGAAACAATAAAAAAAAAAAAATTAGTTTTCTGAATATTTTCCAAAAATAATAATGATAATAATAAATAAGATCTAAGCAGTGTTGCTAAAGGAAAATTGAAAGTCATCTTTCTTTTTTTCTCTATATAAAATGCTGTTATAAGTCATTAAGTTAAAAGACAAAGAGTGGCTAGTTACTTTATAGAAAACATATTATGTGGGTGGCTCAGATAATTGATAAAAATATTAAATAATTTGTGAGATTTTTGGTGTTTCTGATCTTGGTCACGTTATAAAAATGTGTACTTCATTTGTGTCTGAATTTTGTTCTTCTTATCTTGCATACTTTTGCTTATAGAGAGTCCTCCAAATTCTATAAAGTTACCCAAATCCTGAGAAAATGAATGCGCTCAAAAGCTGATGGGCCGTATAATTTTTTTTTTTTTTTTGTTTTTTTTTCAGTTTCTGGCCAGGGCTGGGTTTGAACCCACCACCTCTGGTATATGGGGCTGGCGCCCTACTCCTTTGAGCCACAGGCACTGCCCTGTGCCTTACTATTTGAAGACCAGGTTAATTCACCAAATCTATGGATGCTTTCCTCACCACCTCACAACAATATTCTTCTCCTTAGTAGATTTTTAACTTTGGCACTTACATCTACCAATTTTTTATGGTAAGACTATTGTGCCTGCAAGCACTTTGGACTTGGTAAATTATTTATCAACAACAATAAACTGATAAACACAAGTCTGGATGCTCCATATCAAGCAAAATTCTTTCTATAACGCAAACATTTGTTTTCATCACCACTGGTTCTTAGTCCTACATATCTTTTTGTTAAAATTGTTTCTGATTGCAGTTAATTGTCATTTCTATTTCTTTGAAATCTAAGCAATTTAATTAATTCCAAATTTACTCCTCATCCCTGTGCCCTAATTCTCATTATTTCATCCTCACCAGTCTTTTTTTAGCATTGCGACAGTTGCATCTTTGTGACTATCAGGATCAAGGATAAATCATATTTCTTTGTGAAATCTTATAGAAATCAATATCATACCTTCATTTCAGTGACTATAAAAGTCCACCAATTGAATTACTCACTTTAATTTTGACCTTAGGATAACATTTCATTCGGAGGACTTCCTGTTTGCTTTACATCTTCATTCTGTCTTGTCATAATTCAATAGACCACCCCTAATTTATTTAGAAAGTTACTTCCTGAAGGTGATATGCATTTGGATTTTCAGAATCATATTCTCTAAGCAAAGAATAGGGTTGTTTTATTTATTTATTTGTTTGTTTGTTTGTTTGTTTAGACAAAGATAGGGCCTCCTAAAATGTTTTGTTTTCTTTTTCAAGTCAGTGTACTTTTCTCTATTGTCTGGTATGTAAGATAACTTGTTGATGCTAAAATGTGGAGACATTGTGGACAGATACTACTTGTGCTTGTTTGAAGAGATCACGCACTTTTAAAGTTGAAAGGTGACTTACATACACATGTGAAATAAGATCGCCCTTTCTGTCTTTAGCATGTAGGATGTTCCCCATTAAGTGCTACACAATCTCTGTAGCTAGAAAGTCAGCTGTCTCCTTCATAGCGTGGTGGTTCTAATCACGGCGGCCTTAGTTAACCTATCGGTGCCTGGAAACAGCAAAGGAGAAGGCACCCGTCATTCATTTAACCAACTTTCAGATATTATAAGGAAACTGTCATAAATATCACTTTAGTTTTTATTTCCCTAGTTGTATCCAGAGAGCACCCCCAAATGGTGCCCCATTCAGAGAGCACCCCCACTTCTCACCACAAGTATGTATAAAATATACAGTAGCCATTAGAATATACCTGATATTTGCTCATAAACATTATTTACTGGCCATAAAATCAGCTATACACTAAACATGAAAGTATTCTTGTCCTCTCAAAAAGAATCTATAACTCTCAGTAATTATTGGTATTATTATTACACAATGTGTAATATTTAAGAGATCAAAATATTGGAGAACATTTTTGATGGAACCATTTAATATCACAGTCATTTTAATTAAAATGTGCAACACTTTTTGGTAGGGTGAGATATTTGTGTCATTTTTTAAAGTACAGCTTACATTATTCACAATTGCTGTGGCCTTTTATCATCTTTTGAATATTGAAATATTAAAAGAATTAAATGGTGGGAAAAGTGTCTGTTCTTCATTATTATTTGATTAGCCTATTCTTACTGACGTTATAATGGATGAATATGATATGTTATGGAACAGCATGTCAAAAACAATTCCAACACTGTCTCTGAAGCCAAAATTTCTTTTTCTAATAATTGCTCATGGCCTATTAGGAGGTATTTTACATTATTCTAATGCTTTTTAATTATTTTTTTTTTATTAGAGACTTAAATTTTTCAATAGTTTTTTTTAGAAAGAGCGCCAGGTACATTTTACTTGTCTCTTTTCTCTCCTCATCCCCCTTTCCTTTAAATAACGGGAAGGACTTCAGCCCTGTCCCTTCTGTGTGTGTGAGTGTTGACTTGTGTGCTATAAAATGAAGGTATTTCAAACCAGAGATAGGAAAATTGTGGTATATTTTTAAAGTTGGAATTTTTTAGAATAGCACTTTTAACACAAAAGAAGAACAATGGAATATAAGAGTATTATCAATAAAGTGTATCTAAGACGTATAAGTCCTTGTTCAGTACAGGAGACAGAAATCACTCAAGGTATTTTAAACCCAAATAGATTTTTATACAGAGAATTAGATGCTTCTACAATTATTGGAGAAACTCCATATAGGACTTGAGATATGGCAAGGAAAACATTTCACATCTGACCTACCACTTAACTAATGTTGAAAATATGTAAAATGAACACCAGTAAGTACCAGTCACTCAGCCTTCCTACTGACTCATCAGCGTGTGATGAGTCATCAAAGTAATGCAAACGTCCAGATCAGATTTGACCTTGAGCTTGTCTTCACTGAAAAACTTCCTAGAAACTGTTCTGTCTAAAAAGTGGCCCACTGAACTGTTTTCAGTATTTTCCTTTTTTTTGTCATGAAATAGTCTGTATACATTCCTCTAGTTCTCAACATGTTCCTAAATCAGAAGCCTTCCCGGACGCTGTTTTTTTCTTTCTCCTATGTTATTCTACCAGGTATATAAAGCCGTGTGCATCGAGAGCACTGTATAAATAATAAATAATAGTATTTATGTCCTTCAGGGGATGACTGAAAAGTTTTCTACTTTAATTGAGTTCTTCTGTTTGTGTTTTGATGTTTTATTTATTGTGTGCTTTGTTGGAAAGATTTTTTTGTTTATTATTGTGGTTCCTGCTCTATTTCAGCCCTGGAAATAGCTTCTGTCTTGTGTTGCCCCTTTCTTTGAAATTTTGTTTAATTTCTGTGAGATGAAGGTGCTTTGGAGGATGGAGGGCACTTGTGCCAATTTATTAAGAATATAAAAAATGCCATCTGCCACTTTCTCACCTACTATACAACATTTATCAATGTATCAGGAGAAATTACTTTAGTCCTAATTCCTGTAGAGAGAAATTTATTTTCTTGTTTTTTCTCTGATGACCTTCTAATTTTTAGGTATCATCAAATTATAGTGAAAGCCAGGGAATTATACACATGCTACTATGATATTTAAACTCCCGCTAGTGCCAGTCCATTTAGACCAGGGAGGAACTTCCCTGGTGATGAAGGGGGTAATAGGACAAACCCTCATTTCAGGTGCCTCCCGGGATAAGCTGCAGCCTTCCTAGTAAATCACTCAGCATGAGTGACAGCCAAAGGGGATACCGTGGGACCGTGGACTCAAGTGACATCTTTGTGGGACGCCCCTGACACCATGTGGGCCATCCATCAGTGCATGGTGGCCAGCATAATTCAGTGTCACATGAGCAAATTTTCTTATCAGTTGTGACATAGTATCTGAGTTTTCATGTGCAACTTTGGGCAATTTTCTCATTTTGATGAGTTTCATGTTTCTTATCTATAAAAGCATGAAAAAAGAATACCCCCGAAAATGCCATGGGAAGGGTGAGATAGGAGAATGCACATAAAGCAATAAGCACATACGGGTACATGTTAAGAAATGATATTTTAATGTCCTATTAATAACGGACAATCCTCCTGTTCATCTTGTCTGTTCCTGGCTTTGGGTGGGTGCCAGGCTACTCAAAGTTGTATTCCCTGAGGGGCTCTGGAAGGCTGCTCCTTTCTAGTCCCAATTGAGAAACAGCCATCTGCTTTGGAAACTTAATAACCCTGTGTTTGAACTCTAATTGAAACAAAAAGGAGCCAAGGCAACACTGTCTCTTTCAATCACTTATGTATTCAAATACATTTTTGATGGTATATGATGTGCTCAGCATCTGAGTTTTTAAAGATATGCTTCTCCTTTGAGAGGCACACAGATACACCAGCAGATTGACTGTCGGGTGAGGGGACTAGGCAGCTAAAGAGGAAGCCACTGACCCATAAGACAAGAGCAGAGCAGAGGAACTTGTGGGCAGTGTCCAGATGTTCCAGCATCTCAGGAAGCTTGTTGAGATGCTGCTGTACAATCATGAGTCTGCAGTGGATTTGGAGAGGAACCATCTAGGAAAAAGAGGGAGGGAGAGGAGAAGAGTCTTGGTGAATGACGATGAATTAGGAAAGGGAATGGAACGAGAACTCGAGCAGAGCTCTGTAATGACAGTGCTGGGCCTGAGAGCTCTGCAGCCAGCACACCATGGTTCAGTTCTTGTTTTTTGCCCCTTCTTCATGTGTCTTTAATCTCTTTTTGGTCACATGTCCTGTTCTAATAAATTTTCTGGGGTGTGATGAAGATTAAAGTAAGAGTATGTGTGTGTATATATATAGGTGAGTGTGTTTAAAATGATAAGAACTCCTTACAGTAATCATTCAAAAATATAATTGTTATTTGTATTAGAAAAAAGACAAGACAATATCATGGATTTTACTTAATTTAGGGAAAAATACACACAAAGGTCCAAAAAAAATTACCTAAAAAGAGAATTAAGAATTTAAGATACAGTTTGTCTTCTGTCATAAAAAGCTCAATTATATTTTAAAATTTCATCTCCACGTTTGCAAAACTGACATGATATCCCAGAAGAGATGGCATAGTTTTCTGTTTGTTTGTTTGTTTTTATAAATGACCTGGCAGGGACTACCTTGTCTAAATATATGGCTTCTGTTTTCATGGAGTGAAATTTTTGTCATTTAGTTCAACTTTGTTGACTCAAATCTCTTAAATTCTTAAAAGAAAAATGGAAACAGTGATAATTACTCACTAACCTGAATTAATGTGCCTGCATCATGCTCTAATAACTGCAGTTTACTCATGTCTGCTCTGTAATAATCCAAAATTAATTTCATCTTATGCTTGCACATAATCTGTTTATTTATAAAGGTTAGCCATCGTTCTCAGCACAAGTCATTCCTTTCTCATTACTCACTAGATTGCGCTAATGAAGCTGGGATGGAAGATGCTAGGGATCTATCTCTTCTGCTCTCTTTGATGCCGGGGTAGGCCAGAGATCTGCAGAGAGCTGATCTGGCGCCTGGAGACTTCATTCCAGTCTCGGGCGTTCACAGTGCATGGAGGCACTTCACTTTAACTCGCCCTTCCCCCAAAAGAAACCAAAACTCCTCAGGAAAAAGTGCAGAAGTCCCTTAAATCAGTGATCCCCAACTGTTTTGGCACCAGGAACTAGTTTCACGGAAGAATTTTTCCAAGATGATTTTGACATGAGTCTATAAGCATTAGATTTATTGTGGCCTCTGTGCAGTCAAACCTCTCTGCTGATGATGGTCTGTATTTGCAGCGGCTGCCACTGCCAGCATCACCCCCTCAGTTCCATCTTGGGTCATCAGGCATTGAGCTCTCACATGGAGCTGCAAACTAGATCCCCCAGTGCAGTTTGCATGGGGTTTGCGCTCCTGCAAGAATCTGAGGCCTCCACTGATCTGACAGGTGGTGGAGCTCAGCAGTGATGCCAGGAAGGGGAGCAGCTATAAATATCGGTGAAGTTTTCCTCACTTTTCCACCCCCTTCCTTCCTAGCAGGTTGGAGAATCACACTGCTCCCCCTGGGGTTGGCGACCAGCTCTAAATGATTCCGAGGAGTGGTACGGTTCACCTTGCTCAGATTCTAATAATAGTACGGTGCTTCTTGTATGCCAGACACTCTTCCAAGTGGTTTACATTTAATTTCCATGACAGCTCCAGAAGACAGGGGCCGTCATTGTGCTCATTTTATAGGAGGAGAAACTGAGTCACAAGGAAAGGAAGGAACTTGGCCAAGTTAATACAGTGGCTGGATCTTGAAGTCATGACCCACAGCCAGGCTTCTGGCTCCAGTGGCTGTGATCTGGAGTAACTGTATTACTTCTTGATATTCACATCCAGCAAAATATTCTACAACTCACAGGTAATCACTATTTCCCTATCATAAAATGAAAATACATCATAATTAAAATGGAGTGACTTCTTAGCTTTTTATTGTTAGTAAACTGGTAATTGTCCTCTCAATGGCCTCTTCTTGCCGTTGGTTTCATCGGATGCCCAATTATACTATTTTAATTTGATTATGCAGATATGCCATTCTATAAAAATAATCTCCAATTTCTTCATGCCCATATGTTCACTATTCCCAACCATAGAAATGCTTTATAACTTTGGAAATTGCTTATCCTTTCTGGGGAAGGATTAATTTTCTTCCTCTGTACATAAAAGACAGAGATAAAACTTAAATCCCTAAAGACTTTTCAACTCTAAAATGTTATCTTTCTGTAATTCTGTAAGAATGAGCCTGAAGCTTCCTCTTCTTTTCCACTCAGTACTTATCCATCCCAGAGAACCGAGTTCATTGTTTTGTACACAGTAAAGAAAAGGTAAGCTGTCCCTGTCCCTGTATTTTGTGATAATCTAAAACTTTGTATTTGAGATTTTTAAAATGCTGCTTTTTGAGACACTGGGGTTGAAGAGTCACTCTAATGAAGCACAGAATAAATTTGAATAATCATTTCCTAAAACAACTGGTCCACACAGCTTGTGGACCAGTCGATAACCTCTGAACACAGCAGGTCTTAAAAGGACTCTCTCCCGGGTTTGGGGGTTATCATCTGGTCCACAGGCTCTTCTGAGCTAAGGTTGTGAATAAGCTGCTTAATAAGCTACCCTGTGAATACAGGGGAATGAAAGCTATCATTATACAGGGTAATAATCTCTCCTACCCTGTAAGAGACTTATGGAGTCAAGTTCTCAGAAGTAAAGAATAGAAAACCCCCCCTTTGTGGATAGTTTTTTTTTTTTTTTTTCTAATTGGAGAATTCCTACTTCTCTCCATCAACCACATGTAAGTGCTGATACAATAGGGCTGTTTCCCAAGGTTGTACACGTATTGGTACACTTACTGCATGTCCAGGCCATGTATCACCTGGACTGGCAGAATTTGGACGAGAGCGCTCAGCGATACCACAAGGATTTGCAGAGCAGGGGGGCTCCGGAACAGGCTCTTGGCAGCTCTTCTGCTTTTATTAATCATTGTGAGTGTGGCAGATGGTCCTTGGGTTAGTTTCCAAAAGCAGCAAGAACAGGTTCTCTCTTCTACTGTACTCATTTAGGAATGTGAGTTTTTACCTTTGTATTTAGATGGATAATGAAAAGTTCTCACTGGCAATTCATTTGTTGAGTGTCAGCGGTGCTCCATGTACGGTTGCGACAGAGCAGTGAACTAATCCTTGCCATTAGGGAGTTTACATCCCACATGTGGCAAAAAATAAAATAAAATCTCAGATAAAAGATAAAATAAGTAATAAGTAAAATGCATAAAATATTAGATCTAGGATCAGCGAATTCAATTTGGAGACCAACCTCTTCTACCACCTGCTTTTTGTACACAGTTTTATTGAAACACAGTCTGTGCCTTCATTTACCTGCGTTAGTGTTGCAACGACAACACAATTTCAGGAAAGTTGTAGCAGAAACTGTGTGGCCTCCACCTTACCCAGAAAATGGCTGGTGATTCCCGGGTTAGATGTTAGCAAATAATATACACAGCTAAAAGTAAATCCAGGAAGGGGAAGAGGAACAGGGTGTGTTTCAGGTAGGATGGCCAGGAACAAATCACTGAGAAGGAAGAATTTGTGTGAAGCACAGAGGAGGTGAGACAATACATCGTGCAACTTTTAAGGAAAGGCTCTCTCTAGGCCCAGAGCAGAGTAGGCTCACCAGCTCCGAGATGGGAGAATGTTTGGATCATTCTATAAATAGCAGAGAAGCCAACAAGCAGGGGGAGGGAGAGAGAGGCCCAAGATAAAAGAGCAGGGAAAGGAGGGGTCCAGTGATCCTCCCAGGCTGTTCAGGCCGTCAGAATGTCGGGGCCAGCACCCCAGTGCGCTGGGAACTCATTGCAGTGGTTCTCAACGGTTTCATGGGTCACGACCAATGAAAATGCATCCTGCATATCAGATATTTACATTACAATTCATAACAGTAGCAAAATTAGAGTTATGAAGCAGCAACGCAAATAATTTTATGGTTGGGGGTCACGACAACATGAGGAACTGTGTTAAAGGATCGCGGCATTAGGAAGGTTGAGAACCACTGTGACTGGAGGGAGGGGAGCAAATGGCATCTAACTTTATATTGTAGCAGGACTTTCTCCGGCTGCCGAGTTGTGACTATACTGTTGGGGTACAAGACCAGCCGCAGGGAGGGGAGACCTCCTAGTAAGGGAAGTAGGAGTCAGACCTGAGGTTATGGGGACTTGGAGAATAGAAGTGGAGGTGCTGAGAAATGCTTAACTTTGGATACATCTTTGATTTATACAATTCACAAAAAATAATAATGGAAACCTGATCTCCAAGTAAATATCACTTTATTTTTTTCAGCTTAGGGCATTGAAATGATGTCATTTTGGATTTGGAATACAATAGAAATATTTTTTATTTTTATTTTCATGAGAGTGCATTTATGTTATCTAACTTTTCCTCCATCACCATCTTACTGGGCTAGCCATCGAGTATTTACCATTAGGATTTAAAAGTGTTTGTTTTCAGTAAGAAATCTGTGACTGAAATGCCCCATTTTGAACTGGCACACAGTCTGAAAAATGATGAAAATATTCCCTGAATTCTGTTGAATTCTCTTTCTTTTGGTTTTCTTCAATTATCACTCAGAAATACAGCAATTTAAAATAGAACTCTCCGGCGCTAACATGGATTAGCAAGGTTCCACTGTAATAATTTCCCATTAAAATCCATGAAGTTCAGGTTTTACATGATGAGTTCGGAGATGGCTACACGAATGCACTGCTCTGTGAGCGGTCTGTTTAATCTAATGCAAAAGCCATCATGACTTTCAAAAGTAACCCTCAAAATAGCTAGAAACTGCGGTCTCAGCAACCACCTCCTGCCACACAGCAGCCAGAGCAGCGCACTCCAGAGTGAGCTGGGGAGAAACCTGGGAGAGGAACAGCTCAACAGTAGCTCTTTTGGCTATAGACCCAAAGGATCAAGTAGCCAGGTGTGTTTGTGCTGTTACAGACAGTGACCACTGATGACGGCTGCTTCAGAAGAATACCAGAAAAGATATGTTTAGAAAAAGGGAAATTAACATAGAAAAAAGTGAACTCCAAATTCCAACGTTGCGTGTTAGAGAACAGAGTGGAGAAGTGAAACCTACCAGATTCAGTTCCCCCAGGGATATCCCCAGGGAAGGAAATCGTGCACAGTTCTTTAAGTTTGCTGGAAGGAAGAAAGAAAGGCTTCCTAAGCATGCTTTAAAAAATCAGTTAGATTTTCTAGAAATAGGAACACATAGAATTTATAAAATATTTGAAATAGAAAACTGTGACTTAGGAAAATTAACAGTTCCAAATCGTTTTGAAACCAGGATTCCAGCCCAGTTCTTTTGAGTTCTAGTGCAGGACACGTCTCCGAGACACCAAGGAAGTCTGTTTTATTCGGGTTCAATCCTGGACTTCATAGTCATCCAGAAATGGGAGGTCGAGAATCGCTCTCTGCCGCCGTGGTCTTTACACATTTCTGCTGTGAATCATCCCTGGCTCTTTCATTTCACAGGTAAGGAAGTCTCAGACACTTGCCCAAGGTCAAAGGTCTAAAATACAGAAGTGAGAATGGAAATCTGCCTCTTCAAATGCCAGAGTCCCTGCCGCTTCCAATATTCCGTAAAGCGGTGCACAGAGACATATACAAGGTGGCCGTAAAGTTTGTGTACAGCCTCCACCTTTTCTTCCACAAAATTAATGGAGAGCAATACAATGAGGTTACATTGCTTGCCTTTGTAACATAAAGGCTAAATTGTGCTGTGTCCTTCCCACAGGGACAGTGTCTCACACCCCTACGTTGTTCCCACTGGGCAGGAACCCCCTACTCCCTTCCCACTTCTCTGCTTCTTGGATTTCAATGAGTTTTTCTCTCCTGTGAGCAAGTTATTCTTAATCTACAAGTTTCAAATTAGTGGTGAGTGCAGGTGATGCCTGTTTTTCCACTCTTGTGATACTTTACTTAGGAGATCGACTCTGACAGCATGAACGGTACGCCAGGACTAGAGACACAACAGTGTGCAAAAGTAAAGTAATCCGTACCGCAAGAAGTTTTTCCCTTACATTCAAATTTCTCACAGAGGAGCTGAAATTTGAGCTAGGACTTGGGATTCGCACAACTATTGCATACTAACGGACAGCCAGCAACTATAAGATGAACAAAAGTGCTCATGGGTGGGGAGACTGATGACACTTGAGAGTGTAGAATTCTGTCTGTTTCACTAGTGCTGCTCTTTCTTTCTTTTTTTTTTTTAATTGTTAAATCATAGCTGTGTACATTAGTGCAATCTCCTATACCCATTCTAAGATGCACCATAGATGTGGCCCCACCCATTACCCTCCCTCCACCAAAACCTCCCCCCTCCCTTCCCCTTCCTTGGCCCTTTCCCCATAGTCTTGTGCTATAGTTGGGTTATAGCCTTCATGTGAAAGCTACAATTTAGCTTCATAGTAGGGCTGAGTACATTGGATAATTTTTCTTCCAT
>CAUYPK010039637.1:0-34866 GCA_963574355.1 Loris lydekkerianus | reverse complement strand
TGTAATATCTCAGTGAATATTTATTCAATTTAATTGAAATAAGCGCCATGTGAATCAGTGCACTTTTGTCAACGTAAAAGTCGATTAATTCCGTCGGCATAAAAATTGGGTGCTCAGGATTCGATGAAGTCAACGAAGGCCGTTTTTGCTAGGTCCTGATTGGCAAAGGTTCTACCGGTGAGAAAGTTATCGAAGTGCTTGAAAACATGGTAGTTGGTTGGCGAGAGGTCTGGGGAGTATGGTGGGTGGGGCAGAACTTCGACACTCAATTCCTTTAATTTTCGGATGGTGATTTGTGAGATGTGAGGCTGGGCATTGTCGTGGAGCATGATCGGACCTCTTCTGTTGACCAGTGCTGGCTTCTGCTGATGCAATTTTCAGTACATTTCATCGATTTCTTCACAATAGGACTCTGCTGTGATGGTTTGGCCTGGTTGCAGAAAGTTATAGTGAATCACACCAGCCACTGACCACCATACAGTAACCATGATCTTTTTTTGGTGGGGTTTCGCCTTTGGGAAGTGCCTGGGTGGCTCATTGGTGTCCAACCACTGTCCTGAACATTTCCTATTGTCATAGAGAATCCACTTTTCATCACACGTGATGATCCGATCCAAAAAAGGATCGTTTTGGTTGCACAAAAGCAATGAAGAACAAACCTCGAAAGTGACAATTTCTGCCGATTGTTTAAATCGGCACCCACTTTTCGAGCTTTTTGACCTTTCCAAGACATTTTAAACCATCAAAAACCACATGGGAGCTGACACCCAGTTTTTCTGCCATCCCCCGCACCATTTGTGATGGATCAGTCTCCACCAGGGTCCTCAAATCCTCGTCCTGAATTACTCTAGATTGACCACATCGGGGCTTATCTTTGAGGCTAAAATTTCCAGAACAAAATTTCACAAACCAACATTGAACAGTGCGTTCATTAACACTATCTTTGCCAAATGCCTGGTTAATTTTTGGGACTGTTTCGGCAGTGCTTTGGTTCAATTTGGATTCGCAGAGAAAAATTGGCCGAAAATTGCTTAATGACATCATATAGTAATAGGCTGAAAAGAATTAAAAAAAAATTAAAAGTAGAAAAAAATGAACAGCATCAGTGTATAGAGTACAAAATTCTCCATCAATCAGTATATACCACGACACAGTAGAATAAATATTTATTGAGATATGGAGCTACAAAAATACATGACATCAAAACGGACAAAACTTTTGAAACAACCTAATAAAAAAATAACGGAAGCTGTTATTTCTGCTTGAAGTAATAAGTGAATGGTGGTGCCTTTTCCTGAATTAAAGGAAGATAGAAAGGTAATCAAGCGTTCTGTTTTGGACATATAATTGAACTTATTAGATAACCATGTGGAAATGTGAAGTAGGCAGGTAGTTAGACAAGCCTGGCATTTTAGGAGAAACACTGAAAAGTATAGTTTTGGGACTTAATAGCACAGAAGTAACATTTGAAGCTTTGGGATTAAATAAGGTCACCTGGGAAAAGAGCAAATGTCAAAGAATCAGGCCCAGGACTGAGCCCTGGGTCAAATGTTGAATGACAGAAGAGAAGGAGTTTGAGGAGTACCCTCCAGTCTGGTAGGCAGAAAACAAAAAATGTGCTGTGCAAGCCAAAAGAAAAAAAGTGTTTTACGGGAGTATGATCAATCCTGTGCTGCTGTGAGCTCAAGTGAGATGAGAACAAAGAAATGCCATTTGGTTTGATAGCATGGAATGTCCTTGCTGGCTTTGGTCTTTGTGCAGTTTAAGTCCTAAGCCTGATTGGACTGGACTACGAAGAGAAAAAAAAAAAAAAGAGAGAGAGAGAGAGCAGTATAGACTCATCTTCAACAAATTTACTGTTGAGGAAATTGGAAATAGGGGGCAGGAATTAGACTTATATGGAGTCACAGGAAATGTTTTGGTTTATTTTGCAGTAGGAAATTTTAGGACATTTTTTCCTTTGAGAGATCAGAGGAGAGAAAAGACAGTTACAAAAAGGAGAAAAAGGAGAATGGATCCAGAGCACAAGTTAAGGAATTTTAACTTTTGTAAGGCCTTTAATAGGAGAAAGGATATTTTTTCTTCACAAGGCTGCTGGAGAAATGATTATTGATCAGTTTATTGCTTTGGTGGGAAGATTCATGACTTCTGTATAATTGTTTCTATTATCTTAGAGAGTTATGGTTGTTAGCCCATTAGAAAACAGGTTAAGAAGTTTTGAAGTACGGGTAAAATAATATTATAAGGGTGTGTAGTAGGATTTCCAGATGGTGTTATAGCTATAAAATAACTTAAAGTGAGACACGTGTACTGCATTTCTTAAAAAGGAATTTTCAAATTCTTGGATGTGGACATAGATAAGAGTTCAATTACCGTATATACTCGAGCATATACGGTATGTTGAGTCTTTTGCCAGACAGATATGATGAGGAGAGTTAAGGGTATCTGTAAGGACATAATTGTGGTTACATATAAAGTGCTTACCATAGTTCTTGACCCTTAGTAAAAGCTCAGAAATGTTAGCTTTTACCATAATGAAGAACAGCCTGACACAACTTCTAATAATGTCGGCAATTGGATTGTTGAGTATGGAGAACAACAGATTAATATTGTTTATTAAGGACATTGGCATTTTGAAATTAGACAAGGCTAGATTAGAGTATTGGCTCCAATGCTTAGCTGACTAGGCTCTTGAATATATTACTTAACATTGGTTCTCAACCTTGGTTACTGATTAAAATCACTCATTCGTGTTATTTAAAATAAAGATATTTCAGATCTACTCCTAAAGATTCTTAGATAGAACTTAGAATTCAGGTTAGGCCTCAGTTCCATCATGAATAAAATTGAGTAATGCTGCAGAGTTGTTGTGAATGTCCAAAGAGATAATGTTTATAGTTACACACGCTACTGAGACATAGTACATACTTGATAACAGGTGAGTTATTTTTATGAAGTTACAATAAGTACTTTTTAAGATGTGATTAACTGTATAGATCTCAACAACTAAACCTTCCTGATAAATATTTAAACAGCTACTATATACATGGATTTTCAAACTCTAAAGTTTATGTGAGCTTTATTCATATGAAGATGAATTAAAAAGTCATACAAGTTCAGGCAGATACAGTCAGTGCTGCTTGAATGAGGAACCCTGATTAAGGAATATAGGGGTAAATAGATTGCTCCCAGCTGTATGACCTTTTTGGATGACATTGGGTATTACATTGTACATAGAAGAGAAAAAGCCCTAAGGTATAACAGAATTGTATTAAATCTCTAAGATTAATATTTTAGAATTATTATACTTTTCCTGTTTCTAAATCAAGAATAGTTTTATGAAATGTGTAATAAAGCCTTTTAAAACGTCTTTTTCATTTTATCTTCCATCAGGTCATACAGAAGGCTTATCTTAAATTTAGTTCAGTGTAACAACGTTAATTTTTATAATTCAGTGCTAACATCTTCATGTATGCTAGACTCCAGAACCAGAAAAATAGGCCCAGTGCAGTGGCTCAGTCCTGTAATCCTAGCACTCTGAGAGGCTGAAGTGGAAGGGTTCCTTGAGTCCAAGAATTGAAGACCAGCCTGAGCAAGAGTGAGACCTGGTCTCTTAAAAAAAAAAAAAAAAAAAAAAAAAGCAAGGCATAGTGGTATATTCTAGTCCCAGCTGCATGAGGCTGAGGCAGGAGGATTGCTTGAGCCAGAGTTTGAGTTTGCAATGAGTTGTGAGGACACCACTATAATCTGGGTAACAGAGCTGAGACCCTGTCTCTAAAGCAAAACAAGACAAAACAAAAACACTGTGTTTTTATTATTTTACTTGAAATATAGTAAAAACTTGATGTGACTTGACTATCACTCATTTTGAGGTAACATAGGCAACATAACTTCTTCAGGTTAGCATTCACTTTCCTTTAGCTGTTTTCTAAAAATTTGCATGTGTTAATACAGCTGTGTTCTGTGAGCTGGTTGAAGATAGGAGCTACTACTTTTTTTCTGAAACTCCAGAACCTCTGGTTATTGTTTAGCATGTAATAGCCACTCAGCAAATACAGAAGTTAGTTGAACTGAAATTAAACCCCTAGTAACTCTGTTACATAATTTAATCTTTAGGACATTTTTTAGTTTGAAGTCCTATCTCCGTATAAACACAGGAAAGGGACGGAAAGCTTCATTTTTTTTTATTTATTTATTTTTGTTTGTTTGTTTTGTTTTGTTTTTTTAGACAGAGTCTTTATCACCCTTAGAGTGCTGCGGTGTCACAGCTCACAGCACTCTACTAAGGGCTTAGGCAATTCTCTTGCCTCAGCCTCCCAAGCAGCTGGGACTATAGGGGCCCGCCATAACATCTGGCTATTTTTTTGGTTGCAGTTTGGCTGAGGCCAGTTTCGAACCCATCAACCTTGGTATATGGGGCCTGGTGCCCTACTCACTGAGCCACAGGTACTGCCCCAGAAATTTTCATTTTTTTCTTTTTCTTTTTTTGTTTTTAGAAATCTTCATTTTTAATTAGGCAAGGTTACTAGCTACCAAGTTGGAACCCAAGCTTAGGAATAATCAAATGTTAAATGTATATGGAGTAGATAGTTTTTTTCTTTTTCCTTTTTAAATGAATTATGGTAAAATAGATGTAATACAATTTGCCATTTTGACCATTTTCAAGTATATAATTCAGTAGTATTTAGTATAGAGTGTTGTGCAATCATCAACACTATTTCCCAAACTTTTCTCATCATCCTTCACAAAAACTATATATACCCATTAAGTGGTGACTTCCAACTCCTTCCTCCCTCCAACCCTGGTAACTTCTTATCTATTTTTTGTCTATGAATTTGTTCTAGATTTTTCTTAGTTGAATCAAGAAATATTTGTACTTTTTCTAGGCATTATTTTTTATTATATCATAACTTTATATTGATGCATTTATAGGGTTTAGTGTACTGCTTTGATAAACAATGTGAAATGCTTACATTGAATTAAGTAACATCCATCACAATTATACTCATTTCTTAATAGTTTTGAAATGTACCATTGCATCATGCATATTACATGAGGTCAACAAATTATGGTATATGTACACATGGAATACTATGCAGCCATACAAAGATGGAGACTTCATGCCTTTTATGTTCACTGAGGTGGAGCTGGAACATATTCTTCTTAGTAAAAGTAGCTCAAGAATGGGGAAAAAAGTATCCAGTGTCCTCAATACTACTATGAAATCAATATATAATCACCTGTACATTCCTATGAATGACAAAACATAACTATTTGTCCTTTTGTATCTGCCTTATTTCACTTAGCATGTTTTCAGGGTTCATCTATGTTATAGAGTGCGTCAGGACTTAACCCCTTCTGTGGCTGAGACAAGCTGTTCTTATTTAGACAATGATGGTTCCCTTTTTTTCCCCTTCTAGGCAGTATGGTAGGCACATTCCTTGGATTTCAGTAGATCTTATGTATACGCTGTAATATCAAAATATAGGCCTTGGTATGTAACTAATTGTTTGGAATGTTATATCATTTAGTTTTCATGGCATCATGCCAAAATATTTAAGGAGGTAATAGGAAGTACAGATACCATTCCGTTGCACCTATCAACTTTTGAGGATCAAAGATGTATGAGTATCTGGGAGATAAAAACAGCAAGATCTAAATAATGGGTGGAGGCTTAAATATTATAGGGCAGGATCTGACATGCACATTGAGTATTATGGATTCTTATTCTAAGGGACATGATTGGTTTATTGCAGCAATGCAGTGTTTTTTTTTCCTCTTCTCCAAACCTTTAAGTTTGTTTTTTTTTTTTTTTTAGCTTAAATTTTATGAGGAAAAATGTTTTGTGAAGGCATTGTAAAGTTAAGCTTTACTTGTAATTTAATTTTGACAGGTTCTTCATTAGAGGCTGTAACCACCTGTGAACTCTGTAAAGAGAAGTTGCAGCTTAACCTGGAGGATTTTGATATTCATGAACTGCATAGAGCTCATGCAAATGAACAAGTTAGTATATTTTGCCTAATTTGGTAAGTGTCTATTCTACGCTTAAAGGACAGCTCTTGAAGAAAAGATTAAATCATGGTCAGAAACTCTACTTTAAAATAATATATTCTTAGCATAATTTCTGTTACCACATTGTTTTATAATTTTTTTTATCTTTTGCTTTACTTTTTGTAAGTGAAAGATAGTCAAGTCACGGGTTTTAAATTCATTCAGGTAAAATTTATGCTTCCTAAATAAAAGTAGGTATGCTTCCTAAGTAAAAATAATTAAGCAAGTGGTCCCAACGTAGGCATTTCCCCAGTACTGTAAGTTTTTGAGATATTCAAATGCTCTCTCCCACTCCCTTTTCTCTACTGAAGGAAAATTTAGGATGAGGAAGGAAGATAAGGATATTTACAAGAGTGACTGTAGAGTCAAAATATTCACGTATGGTTAGCATATTTATTATAAAAAGAGTTATGATAGAAAGGAAATGCATGAAATGCTTAAAAATCACTTTTTAAATAAAGGAGTAATTTTTTTTTTTTACTATTGAGTGAAGCTAACAAAACATAAAAGCCATTTTAAAGTGAACAGTTCAGTGATAGTACATTCACTGTGTTGTGCAACCATCTCTTTTTAGTTCCAAAACATTTTCATCACTTGGAAAGAAAATTCTGTACTCTTTTAAGTATTTACTCTCCATTTCATCCTTCTCCCAGTGTCTGGCAGCCACCAGTCTATATTCTGTCTTACGGATTTACCTATTCTACGTATTTCTAATAAATGGAATGAAACAGTATGTGACATTTTTCTGAACAGCCTTTATTTTTAAGATGTGGTAATAATGAATATTCTCTGAAAATCTGATTAAAAACTATGTACACTGCTTAGAAAATAAAGACACATAGCAGGCCTAAGGGAAAAAAGTACTAAGAAAATACAGATACAAATTTTGTGTCTAGTTTAAGGGATTCCCAGATCCTTTGAAGTTAATTGCTTAGATCCAGATTAAGAATCTCTGATCTAAGAAATGAAATATCGGGCAGTTGATATACCATAGGTGCTATTCTAATTAATCAATTACATTTTATTCTCTAACGAGCTATTTGTTTTAAAGGAATACCACTTCCTTCAAGGATATATCTTAAATCCCCGGGAAAGTCTCTATAGAGAGCTGAGCATTGGTATTTTAAAAAGCAAAGAATAAGGAAAGGTGGAATAGTGTGGAAATATATATGTGTGTATGTACATATGTGTACATGTATGTATATATAGTATGTGTGTGTGTGTGTATATACCAGTGTGTGTATGTGTATATACTTCTCAAAATGGAAGTAGATTTCAAAAGGATTGTCTTCTCTTGCCATCTTCCTTCCCTGGATGTTCCATCATGTTTCTTAAAAGCAGTTCTTTGGTTTTTCAATTCAGCCAGGAATGTCTTATTGTTCTCCAAGCATTTTAATGACTCACATTCTTAAATAATTTGTGAAGTGTCAGGAAATGTTAGGTGAAGTCATCACACAAAACAATGACAACCATGATAAAGCTTCCTGGCTTTAACTTGTTTGTTTTGTATGAATAATGGATTCTACTGGCTTGACTGCTACCCTCATTGTTTTTCAAGTGATTAGTTTAATGGTCCATCTTTCTCTTTATCCAGTGGTTTCAGCTTTTCCAAGGTGATAACCACTTAAAATGTTTCAGTGTTTTCTGAATATATCACTTCCATTTAAGTTAAAAATAAGCAAGATAAGGCTGTTACCATAGCACTTTGGGAGGCTAAGGCAGGAGGATTGCTTAAGGCAGAGAATTCAAGATCAGCCGAGGAAGTGCAAGACCACAGTCAGCTGAGTGAGTGCTTATTCCCACTCTGGAGGCTGAGAAAGAGGGAGGTGAGGCAAGAAGAATGTTGGTGCTCAGGAGTTTGAGGTGGCAGTGAGCTATGCTGATGCCACTGTACTCCAGCTCAGGCAACAGAGTGAGACTCTGTCCCTCTTCCCCAAATCAAAATATTTATTAACTTAAGGATTTTTTGAAACATTTAAGAGATTGATTTCAAATTTCTTGAATACTCAGTAGAATATGATAACCAGTTACTCCCTTAAGTTGATACTAAGAACATCCAATTCTTTTTAGATGAGTTAATTTCTCAAAAAGTGGAATTTATAAGTTCATTAGGTGTAAAAATGACAAGACCTGTTACCTTTTTAATAATACTGTTGTATTCATGACATGTGTTCATAGCTTCAAAAGGGGGACAGTTGAAACCAAAGTACACTGTTTATAATTTCTGTGTGAGTGATACAAATTATTTGGTTACCTTTAGTCATTCTTTTATTACTGTTACTTTAAGTTCATTGTATTACAAAGAAAAAACTTCAGGTATCAGATATCAGAATAGGTTTTAGGAATGGTAGTATATTGGTTTAGCTATAGATATGGTATGTTTAAATAAATACCATTTGACCTTTATAGAAAATTAGAGCATTAATTCTATCAAATGATTTAAAAGTTCCATTTTTACATAAATCGTCACACAAAGGAAAGACTACATGAGAATATACAGGATATTTACACCTATTTGGACTCGCTAAAAGGCATTACTAACATTTTATGAAATTATAAAGGACAGAGCAGTCTTTTAAATTTTGTTTTCATTGTATCCCTTACTGGGAACTGGATATGAGTACATTCCCTATAGTTTTTCAGTGTACTGTGAATATGGATCTTGATTCTACTAATTTTTTATTCTCCATATTTTTCCTTTTCTTCTGTTTGCTTCCCTATCGAAGGCTGAGTATGAGTTTATCAGCTCTGGTCTCTACCTAGTTGTATTATTGCACTTGTGTGAACAAAGCTTTTCTGATATGATGGGAAATACAAA
This sequence comes from Loris lydekkerianus, assembly GCA_963574355.1. NCBI lineage: Eukaryota > Metazoa > Chordata > Mammalia > Primates > Lorisidae > Loris > Loris lydekkerianus. Next base: position 25,997 of record CAUYPK010039637.1, on the reverse strand, counting down.
TGAACCAAGTACACGTGTCCGAGTAAGTAATACTGGAGTGGGGGACAGGAGGGAGGGTGTGATACAGCAAGTGTTTTTCTTGGAAAGCATATTGTTATGTATGTTCACATACTATTTCCTTTGGGATGCTCTTATTTTAAAATGTTTCTTATAAAAATAAAGATGCTGTAGATTTCATGAAAATTGCTATCTTCTACAACAAGCAGACTGATTGTCTCATAAAGCTATTTTAGAGAAAGAAGTAATTTTCTAGCTCTTGAAAGTAATTGGAATATATTTCAGTGAAAAACAGGAACGGAATAGAATTGGAAACACCAAGGGAAAACGGTCTTTTTAATTTAAAAAACAAAAAAACCTCAATATTATAACTTAGAAGCCTAAAATTGAACTCCAAAAACCAAAAGAGCATGGAAAATTAACTTCAGTGTTTTTTATTAACTATTTTGTAAAAGATTACCAGTGTACTAAATTTTAAGTGTCCATATCACAAACTCTTTAAGGTATGGACTAGTAGGTGTTTACTGTGCACACTGTTAACCATATAATACAATATTTAGGCTGTGTTTTTGTAAGGTATTTGTAAGTAAATGATGCTGTTTGCCTCAGCATACCAGAGGAAACTTTATGGTCTGCTGTCTTGGCCATTTTGTGTAGCAGGGTTAAAGGGTGTGTGTGTATTTTTAACTGTAGCATTTTAAACACTTCATATCTTGAATGTGTTCATAAATATATCCTTTCTTTTTTATATAATGTTCACTTTGATAAAGATTTAGTGGAGTTCATATTAACGTGTAATGTTTTTATTTTGAAAAGTATCAAATAACTGCAATTCAATGTATATGATACTCCTTCTAAATTAATAAAATATTTTTCTGTATTTTATCACGTGGATATTATTCCAGTGACCCAGTTCACAGAATATTATTGTTGCAAGAGAACAAACAGCTTTTGAATTTGAGCCATTACTAAGTACTTTAGAAATCATAAGCCATTAACTTCAGTTGATGCTATGAAATTATTTCTAAAAGGGTGTCTTAACTCTTCAGAGTGAATTAAAGCATATAAGGTCTTTTGAATTCATCTGTTTGTAAAAGTTAGTATTAAGAATTTCCAAAGTGGAACATTCCAAAGTATTGGATCACTTCAAAAGTGAAAGTCATTTTTAGGATTTTTTTTAAAATTTAGAACTAAAGATACACTTTTAAAACTATCAAATTTAGAAAGGAAAATAGTGATTTGGGGGAGGATTTTTGTTTTAAGTTAAACCACTAAAACTAAATTCATTTGGGTCTAAATTACAAGTTCTCTGGATTTCCTCCCTTCCATTTCTTAATTTTTTAAAGTGTTATACAAGAAGACAGGCTACTGGATAAAATTATTTTGTTGTATCTGCTCCTAATTTCAAGAAACTGGTTTCTACATGATTAATAATGTTTATATAAAACATTTTAAAATAATACCCTTAAACTTGTAATTTTTTATGTGGGGGGGAGATAGACCCCTATTTAAAGGTTTAAATTGATGTTTGACTTTTTAAATAGAAATGAATCTCCTATACTGACTCTTTAGATCCATTTGCAACATTTAAACTACTGTATTTCTTTCTGCATTGTTTCTAGTTTATTAACCTTGCAAGAACTCTTCAGGCACATATGGAAGATCTCGAAAGTAGGTGGAATTTCCCCTCCCCAGATTTACTGAATTTCCTTTTGCAAATTAAACCCACAGAGCAAAACCTTAAGTATATACTCTTTTGTACCAAATCAAAACTTCCTGTACAAGCTTCATAATACCAAAGTGATTGATTTGGGAAACATGGGAAATAAGTTAAAGAAGGATGTAATTTTAACCACCAGCATTTTACTTTATGTTAAATAAAAATTCATTTTTGATCACTTTGATATCACTTGTAATCAGAAAGAAAGCATGAATCTTACGTACTAATCAAACCGCATTTCTTAATGTTAGAATTTTTTTTCTTTTGGTAAGAAATTGTACTTGTTATTCAGCTTCGGTAGATCATAAAAGGTTTTCCCTAGGCTTATATATGGTTCCAGGCTAAGAGAGGAATAGAGTGCTGATTCTGTGTCCATTAACGGAACACAGAGAGGGTTTTTTGCTTGTTGTTCAGGTCCTCCTTAAGATTGGTTGCCAGTTCTGCCAGCAGCTCTAGTCTCTTAAGATGACATTCCATAATGAGGTCTTCTGCCCTAGCTTTGTGCAGGCACTGAAATGCCCAAATCTTTATAGCCGTCTGCACAACCTACCATTTTCTCAAAGTCCTGTAACTTCATACCAAGTGGACACAGGTATTGGTGGCTCTCGAACAGTTGTGGGTACCAGGGATGACACACACACACACCCCCATTTAACCCCTACCTATTGTACTTTTTTATTCAAAGCAAAAAGCTCCTCATTCCAATAAACTCTTTGAAATGTTTTTAATGTATATATCTCCAATTGATTACTTTCTATGCTCATCTTCAAAATACTTGGGAGTATCTGAAGTATAGATAACATTTTACCATTTAAGCTCAGCATCCTTTGAAGTAAGATATAAGTCCTCATAAGAACATTTTGATTCCTTAAATATTCTGGGTGGCGCCTGTGACTCAGTGGGTAAGGGTGCTGGCCCCATATACCAAGGATGGTGGGTTCAAACCCATTCCCCTCCAAACTGCACCCCAAAAATAGCTGGGTGTTGTGGCAGGCACCTATAGATAGTCCCACCTACTTAGGAGGCTGAGGCAAGAGAATCCCCTCAGCCCAGGAGTTGGAGGTTGCTGTGAGCTGTGATGTCATAGCTCTCTACAGAGGGTGATAAAGTAAGACTGTCTCTAAAAAAAAAAATTCTTGAATATTCTAAGGTAGATTTTTTTAAAGTCTGTACTAGTTTTAAGTTTTTAAAAGACTTGAGGTAAAAACGAGACCACATTTTCACAGTTTTAATTTTTGTATGTATGATATTAAAGGAGTTAGAGGGCATTTATGTGGTATAAAAATTTTTCCCCTTCATACTTTATCTTACGTTGCCTAATACAAAGATCTCTGCTTTTTTTGTTATTTTGAAAATTATAATAATTTATCCAATATGATAGTAATTTGTTTCAGTGCACATTTCCCCCAGATTTTTTGTTTTTTAAAAACATTTTAATTTATAATTTAGCTGAACAGCAATGTCTATTCCTAATAGGTGAGAAGAATATAAAAATGGAGGTGAAATATACTAACTCATTTGAGCATGAAAGACATGGTGCTGTAAATTAAACCCTGAGTACCAGAGTATTAATACATTCTGAAATGGGTTTTGACTGAATTTTCCTCTTGTGGCATTAACCAAATAGAAAATACAAGAAGCTCCCTGTACAAGCTATTTTTTTTTAGTTTGATATTTCTCCATGATATAGCATAGAACTTACTGATAGAGTTTATATCAGTCATGAGCTAGGTATATGCTTGATATAATTTATTAAGTATACATGTTATTTGTAATTGTCGCATACTTTTTCTGTGCTTTGATTTAGGTTTATTCCATTTGCAGGATGCTCTTAAATTGTCCAGTATTAATACAAGAAGAGATTACGTTAAAACTTTCTGCCCTTGATATTTAGCAGGGAGATGTTGGTTAGACATTGAGCTTTCATTTTCCTTCACATGCAAAGCATATCACAGAATGCATAGTTCTATGCTTTATCCTTCCTAAAGACATTCCAGGATGTTTTTGTTTCTTGAGCCACTAATGATTCTTCAATAAATTGAGGACAGAAATGTTTCAAAAGTGATTATTTCTGACAGTGTGGAGACATGGAATTAATCTCAACAGGTTTTCACTAAGTCCAGTTAACTTAGGCTGTGTCTATGTAAAGCTTTTTGACGTAATGAATAGAGCTTTATCTTGGCATTGTATAGACATAGCTTTGATGTAAATTGCAAGAACACCCATAACCTATTATTCTATGTACATTTCCCCCCCCCCCCCCATTTTCATCGGATGCATCAAACATGCAGCGGTAATAAGCCAGATTCTACTCAGGTGTGTGAGAGCACTTGCCTTAAATTCACTTTTTTCTCTAGTGTATATATCATTGGCTACTGTGAACACAGATTGATCACAGAAACATTTTAGAAGACACTGTTAAGCCACATTTTTAAACATTTTCATTTTTTAAAAACTGTTTAATATCACAAAAAGATAACGGGGGCGGGGGCATTATGGATGAGTATCACCCATGGTCAAACCGCCCTAACCCTGTCATGATAACTTATCATTTTGCTCAAACAGTATACTAAATTGGGGTTTTTGTTTTACAAGTCATTGCTGTTCTGGCTTCATACTTACACCTCCAATTCTTATCACCCTTAATATCATTCTTGATCATCCTGTTTTCTTTCAACAGCTTCAGAGGATGATTCCGAAGATGATGGAGACCATAACAGAACATTTGATACTGCCTAACTTCATATAAGACAAATGGATGATCTGTGAACAAGAGTTTATTAAAACTGGCGATTAAGTATGAATCAGTTTTTGTGAGGGAATGCCTATTAAATACATTGACTATCTGATATATAAAATGAATATATACATACACATACATGCATGTATATATATATTCATTCTGAAGTGTTGCTGAATTAAGATTCTACTGCTGGACCTTTTAACATGGCTGGCAAATCTGACATTTATAAACTGATAATCAAAAGTATTTTTCTTCTAGGTGAGTGGGAAAGTATTACCCTTGTTTTAAATATCTAAGCAATGCCCATGAACGGTTTGTGTTCTCATTACTGTAGTCATATTTATGCAAAAATGTTCATGTCTTAGTCTCTTGCTAGTGAGAAAAGTGGGACAAAATATGCTTTGGAAATAAAATGCCAAACGGCACTTAATTATTTTTCCTTTTAAAATGCCTTAAGTTGTAGTCTCATTTGGATAATCATTTGTTGCCAGTGTTTAAAAATAAAAATAAAAGAATGGGGAGGTTACGAAGCGTGTTCATTATATGTATAAAGTTTCCAAATTTAATTTAGATTCTAAATTCACCTAGCAATAAAATGTAATTTTTAAAAATGTATACAAATATAAAGTATATAAATGATGGGTAAGTTTTTGTATTGATTTGCAAAATGCAGATTATATTTGATAGGCCAAGGTATGTGGATATTCCTTTTGGGAATATTATAGCTGAAATTACATCAGAATTGCCAGTCAAGTGCTATTTGGTTAAAAAACAATTACTGCAATCTCAAGTTAATGAAATATTTTTAAATCCCATGTTCAAAATTTAAAACACTGGTTTTCAATGTGTTTTTTTAGTGTTGTCATTTCTTTATAGATAAATATGATATAAATAACCTGTTTGGATCTTGGTCGTTTTTAACTGTTCCTTGGTAATTCTGAGCATTTGTTTGGTGACTTAATATTTTTCACAAACTTCAAAGAACAGATTAACTATTCACTATGAATGGGTGTACCCTGTGGTCATGAGTTCTGTATACTTCATAATACTGTAATTTTCCTATGTCAGCAGCCTTGGGGTATACTTTAAAACACCTTCAGGTGGCTTTAGGTTGAAGTGTTTGATGTTATGGCAACAGACTAATTTTTCAGAACCCAAACAGAAACCATGTAATTTCTGAAATGGGAATAATTTGCCCATTCAAGTCAGTTTGTTGATCTTATGTAAAACATTGGTGTGAAATAAAGTGCATACTGCTTGATTTATTTTATAGTTTGAATGTTTCCTTTTAAATTGGTGCTCAAAGACTTCAAAACTTACAACCTTATAAGGTTATAACCTTAGAAACCTTATAACCACAAATTTTATTAAAATCAAATCCCATCTCATATAAAAGCTTCTAAAACATTTGCTCAACCCTTGACTCTTAACCTTTGTATTGTCTTTCTTAAAGCAAAAATAACAAATTTAAGGATACTAGTTTTCAATATATACTTATAGGTCCTTAGGGATGCTTTGAATTTGAAATACACAACTTTTTAATAAAATTCACTATGACAATTAAATGTCTCCTGCTTAACCTATAACATTTTTTTATTTAAAAAATTTAAATGGTACAAAGCCTTCCGTCAGTGTGCATATAATTTATACATAGTTTTGTCATTAAATGATTAATGACAGTGGTAACATTGGCTTGAGCTTTATAGTATTCTTAGAATTCCCAAGTACCACTTACCATTTAAATATTCTCATAAGTTCTGATTATTGCACAAATGTGACAGTAAAGGAGTGAGAATAAGAGATGTTATCAATGATTATCACTTGTAAACACTGAACAAAATTTATGTAAAGAGACTGCTAAGTACAAAGAATGCAGATTACCAAGAAAAGTAGTTGAGCGGGGTATAGTTGTTCATTCCTGTGTTTCCAGCACTTTCGTGAGCCAAGGTGGAAGGATTGCTTGAGCCCAGGAGTTTGAGACTAACCTGGGCAACATAGCAAGACCTGATTTCTACAGAAAATATTAGAAAATCGTAGTTGAAAATGTTACTCTCTACTTGCCAAAAATTATTAACTAAAGTGTTGAAGAAAGCAGTTTCTACATTGTAAATGTTGTAAACAAACTTGCCTATATGATACAATTATCTATTTACCAATGAATAAAAAGGGTCTGTTATAGATGTTCTGATAATGTATTTTTTTACTTTTGATTTATTTTTGAGACAGTCTCACTATGTCACCTTCAGTAGAGAGCTATGGCGTTCCAGCTCACAGCAACTTCAAACTCTTGGGCTTAAGGGATTCTCTTGCCTCAGCCTCCCAAGGCTTTTTGTTGTTGTTGTTGTTGTAGTTGTCATTGTTGTTGAGCAGGCCCAGGCCAGGTTCTAACCCATCAGCCCCGGAGCATGTGGCTGGTGCCCTAACCACTGAGCTACAGATGCTGAGCTAGATGTTCTGATAAGTAATGAAAATTAAAATTTATACATTTAGAATTCATTACCAGAGGCCTCTAGACCTGTTGAAAAATTAACTCAACTCTTGAAAATTAAATCACAGTTAAAAACAGCTATTTTGGCAGAGCAATAGGTAGAAATTGCCAACATGTACACAAAATTATTTGTATGGGAGTGTCAAGTAGAAAAGCACATTGATTAAAGAGCAACACTGTCCGGTAATACTTTTCCTTAATGGAAATGTTCTGTAATATACATTGACCAGTATGATGGCCACCAACTGCATGTGATTTGAGTACTCAACAGTGTAGCTAATGTACCTGAGGAATTGAATTCCTAACTACCTGTGTTTAATTTTAATTTACTTAAATAGCCACATGTGGCTAGTGGCTAAGTAGACATTATAGTTCTAAAGATTTGAGAGTTTTAGGGAAGTGGCAAGATTGCTTTTAATTCTTAATGGAGTGGTATAATTTGGATAGGAAGAACAGAAGGAATTCCAAGCCAATGTTCGCTATGAGCAGTATCAATACCCTATCAGTAATAAACATCTTAATCACTATACAAAACCTCAGCATAATCATGTAGCAGCTACATGTAACACTTCTAGAACTACACACCCACGCTGTTTATATGTTTTCTGTCACCTTATAGTCATTTGTGTTTAACAATAGTGTCATTAATTGTTGCGAAGGGTATTTTTGATTCATGGCAGTGAAAAACAGCACAAGCTGGGGCTTTGTTGCCATTAGTCAATCTAGAGAAACAGCATATCCCCTTAAGATAATTCCTCATGTGAAACTTACTAAATGTAGACTATAAATGTCTTAACACAATAACTAAGAAAATGCCAGGAAGGCTATATTAATCAGCGTGATGAAAATATGTCAAATGGTCAACCAGTGTATGGTGCCCAATGGGGGGGGGGGGGGAGGATAATTCCTCATAAGGTAATTGATGGCCTGTGGGTTCAGGAGAGAGATTGTTATGCTTTCAGGTTTCTAAATATAGTCTAATATATAGTCTAATATACAGACGTGGTCCAAATAAATGTTTCAGTCATTGATGACCCATATAGATGACAGTGAAAATTACCATATTTTTATTATACCTTTTCTGTGTTTAGATGCACAAATACCATTGTGTTAAAACTGCTTCTAGTATTCACTAGTAATCACAGGCTGTACAGATTTGTAGCCTAGGTGTATAGTAGGCTATACCATTTAGGTTTGTAAGAGTACACTCTGTTGACGAGAAAACATTACCTACGGATGCATTTCTCTGAATATATTACCATCATTAAGGTGATGTATGACTGTATATGTGAATCTTACACATTCTTTATCTTTTCTAATATTCTTTTTGTGCTGTAGATACTGAAGAAAATCGCTCATTGCAGCTTTTCTCTAATTTCATTTTTTACCTCCCAAAGAATTTTCACCTGTCTTAAAAATGTACAATGAGTGGAATGAAATCTGTCAATTGTCATCACTGCATTTGTACTTTGTATTTTTCTGGGTTTTTTTTTTCATGTTATTTATTGAAAGAAAACAATTTATAAATCTTGGGAAATTTATAAATCCCTTTTATAGGAAAAGATAAGGTGTCAAGAAAGAATCCTTAAAGGAGCACCATTATAATGCTCATTGCCAGCTCTCTCCATGCCTTCCTGGACACGGTTATAATTCTTTTGTTTCAAAACATTTATAAACTTTTAGTAAAATTTTAATAATTTGTGACTAGTGCTTGTGGTACAAAATGTCTAGAAGTAATGAAACTAAAGTTAAGTGGCATATGGGGTGTAAAATTTTTTTCTAAATCATAGGGGAAGATACAAAAAATTCTAGAGGGAAGTATCTGCTAATATAACCAGTATTAAGAATATTTAATGTATGAGATCCATTTAAGAATCGGGCTTATTCCCTATAACATGTTTACCAATAAACGTAATTAAAGTAGTTCAACTAAGCGGAAGGGAAAAATAAGAGCATGTGACACAAGTAGGCTGGGTTTTTATTATCTCCTTGGGCTTTAACCTTTACTTCGTTCAAGAAAGGCTCTATTTGCTGAGGTTGTTAAAACCTCTAAATTACGTATGTAATTCCTTTTCTAAAATCTTTTTGTACAATGAAGTTATACAATTAATCTATTATTACAGATTAACTTTTGTTACAAGTGATAAGGATTGAAATTAGGAATACCATAAAAGTATAATTTCAATGTCAAGTTTTACATTAAAATATTGCTCTGGAATCACTGTCAAGGCATTTGATGTCTTAGTCTGAGAATACCAAAAATTTACTCAAGTTGAACAGTGTATTCATTTTCTTCTGTAGCTACCAAAATGCAGTCATCATCATGAGGTGACTGGGGTGCAGTTGAAAAAACTGTGGTGAAACCAAAATCAGAATTTCTTTTATACAGGAACCAAATGATTGCTCCCAAAACTGTCAAAACTACAGTGATAGCAATCACCAAAGCTGATATTAAAATGTAGTTATCTGAAAAGGAAAAGACAAAAGAACACAATGGGGATTAGGATATGCAAGTTGCAGGTACTGTATTTTAGGGACATAAATCCGTAGTTTAATCATATAAATATTCCTCTATATTGACAATTTCCCACACATAAGAAAAACAATTATAGGTCTATTATAAGGATTTGTTTCTTAATTTGAAAAATAGCCATACTTCAAAATTTCAAGTAAGTTTTTCAGGTCTTCACTCTACTAAATCTTAAAATAGAAATCACCCAAGTACCCCACAGTCCAGTTTATCATCCGTGGCTTACTTTTTGATCTAAGGCTACAAATTCAGACCTACTGCTTTCTTTATGAATACTTGCATTTAGATGTTTGTCACATTATTGAGGCTTAATATAGTTTGCTTGGCTTTGAGGATTTAAGATTTGTTTCACTGAAAAAACAAGAGCTACAGTCTTTGTATTTCTTTGCATACATTCAAATAACGCTATATTTGGGTATTTCCCTGAAGTTCTGTAAGTAGCCATCTTGCAGTTCCTACCAATCCAATACCCTTGAAATCTATAAAAATCTATTTTAATAAATTGAGGAAAATTACTGGCTTACAGGTTAAGAAGAGGAAAATGCTTTTGGGAAGGCATTTGTGTCATACACATGTATAGCAATAAAGGACAATTAAGTTCTCTTTGCAGGTACATTTTCAATTACTTAAATACATGCATAATACTCATTAGAATTAAAAATTAGATAAATCTGTCAAAAATTTAATTTTTTCAATTTGTGAAAATAATTTAAAGGAGAGCCATCAATAATTTTCAAATATGGCCACAGCTGAATTATTTAATCCTCAAATGAAATTTTGTAGTCACAATTTGCTAAGGTGGGTTGGTGTGTTGTTATTAAAGGCATTAAAATTTAAAAAGCCAAGAAACTTGTAAACTGAGTTCAGATGATATTCTTCCATAGTTCTATTAAGCCTACCCTACCCCATTTTTTGTATAGCACATTAACTTTACCAATGGGAACACCCTATTTCACTTGATTAATGTACAATAACATATTCATAATCAGTATCTCCTTTAAGGATATTATAGCAATCACAAAAAAAATAAACTTTAGTCTCAGAACTTGGAGGTTGAGAATGATTATAAACTCAAACTTTAACAGGAAGTTAATAAAAGACATATATTCTAAGAACTGGACAGTATCCAAGACATCTGACACAGTAAGTATGTATGTGTTGCTGTATCTTCACATTCTGCGAGTGACCTCTAGGACTTTCGGCCCACTACGTGCTACTAAAATGTGGAACAAAGCCAATCTCAAGGCAGCTGAAGAGCAATGTTAAAGTAAGGTTTGTATCTGGAGAAAGGGTAGTTCTACAATAGGAAATCTATTATCAACTCATTAAAGGAGAAGCTCCATTGCTAACTTGACTGAGCAAATTAGTATCTGACACCTAATTCTAATCAAAAAAATACTTACTAGCCTAGTAAAAGGAAGTTGAGGAAACTTAACAGCAAACACTGAAAAAAGCTTTCTTATTTCTCAAGCCCAGATAATCCATCTTTTCAGCCTTTTTTCTGAAACTCCTGTGGCAAAGGCTACCAGTAATCTGTATGTGACTATATACAAAACACATGGATGTTTAGATTCAACTATAATTACACATCCAGCCTTGATATTTGCCTTCCCTGTCTGTGCCCTCTTTTATTTCTTACAGCTCTACTTGCTAATCACCTTTGTGGACTCAAAACTCTCCATAGTTGATCTCAAACAATACAAGGCTTTTATGTAAATCTATAGATATGTGTAGTTACACTTCCAAATCTGTTCTAAATTGAATTCCTATAAATAAATAAATAGGCAATACCCAGTCATCAAATCTCAGAGACTTCCTTCCCATTAATCAATTGGGACAATATTTTTAACCTACATGCCTGACCCATAGCAGACCATCTTTCATACACTTAGTTCTGAACTAATAATACTGATGATCAGAGGCCCAAACTACATAATCCACCTCTTGAAAACTATAGAACTTCCTGTTGGACTCCAGACATATGTTAATTTGTTTATTGAATGCCAACTGCATACATTGAATTATGAGGCACAGGGTTTAAATGACTTGCCCACGTCCATTTAGGAAATGACAGCAAAAATTCAAACCCTTTACCTTGTTTAATGCTGATTCATCCTCTTGGATAGCCTTCCTTTCCTCTTTCCTGTCTGATAACCTCCTTATCCTTAAGATTTAAGCCTGCATGGCTCCAGTTACTGAAGCCAGTAACTTTCCCTTTGCCATATTCTTGCCACACTATGTAGACCCTGTGAGACCTTCCCTGACCAGACTTTCAAAGAAAATTAACAATACCTTCTCCCTGCACTTCCAGTCAGTCTTTTTTCATTGTCTAACTTGAGAAAGCGTGGAACATGTTTACTTATTAAATACTACATATTTTAGTAATGCAGATTTACACATACGTTGAATTCACATATAACTCTTTTCCATGAAATCTAAAGACCAGATGTCAGATCATCCAATCCTTCCTGGTTTTAAAGCCTATCATAACCTATTTCCTTTCTTCTAAACATGTTTCAGTTTATATATATGTTTTTATTTTTTCCAAAGCATACGTGTATATAACTTAAAAATCATACTTTTAAAAGGTAGGTTAATGGAAAAAAAATTACTGTGCTGCTACCCCACTATTCACCCCCTTAATAGCCATGTCTCAAAGTTAACTACTATTACTTCCATTATTTGTCCCCATGCTTCTAACTTAAATGCTTGCACTACTATTCTTGATTTTAAAAAAAATTGTAAAATACATGTAGCAAAAGCTACCATCTGAAATGTACAATTCAGTAGCATTATGGACATTTTACATTGTGCTACCTCACCACCACCTCCACCTGTAGAACTCTTCATTTTGTAAAACAAACTCTGTTACATACTAAATAATTATCGTATCTCCTTTCCCCAGCCCTTGGTGAACATTTCTAGTTTCTAAGGCTGACTACTTTAGGCACCTCATACTATAGGCAGGAATCACATGGTATTTGTCCTTTTGTGACTGTCTTCACTAGTCTAATGTCTTCCAGGTCCATGCATGTTGTACCACGCATCAAAATACACCATGTTTTGTTTATTCCTTTATCCTTCAATGGAGACTTAAGTTGTCTCCATCTTTTGGCTGTTAAAAATAATGCTGCTAAAAACATGAGTATGGAAGTATCAACTGTGTATACAAATACCCCAGCTTTCAATTGTTATACCCAGAAGTGGAATTATTGAATTATCTGGTAATTCTATTTTTAATTTTCTAAGGAACTGCCTTACTGTTTTACGTAGCAGCTGCACCATTTCATATTTGCACCAACAACATGCAAGGTTCCACTTGCTGCACATTCATGTCAACAATTGTTCATATATATATATATATATATAATATATATATATATTAGACATTAATGGGGTGGAATGGTGCATTTCTTGACTTTTTAAAATGCTATATATTCTTTACTATTGAAAAATGAGTATGTAATTCATACATACATACTCTTATACTCCTTTCTTTCTCCTCCAACATAATTCTATTATAGTCAGCCCCAAACAAAATATTCATGATACACATATCAGACAAGAATTTGTATCCAAAATTTAAAGAAAATTTGTTTACAAAAACCTAATTAATAAGCAACCCAATAAAAAATATGGGCAAAGGACTTGCACAAGTTTTTCGCAAAAGAAGTCACAAATGACTAATGTGAAAAGGTGCTCACATCATCAGGAAATGAAATTTAAAACCACAAGATCATAACACTGCCATTTGCATGGCTAAAAGTAAATTAACAATCCCATCATGGGATGAATGTAGACTAAGTGGAACTTGGATACCTTGCCAGTAGGTATGTAACATAGTTCAACTACTTTGAAAAATTATTTGGTGGTTTCCAATAAAGCCAAATGTATAGTTCCCCTACGATCAAGCATTCCACTTTTTGGAATGTGCTCAAGGACTATGATAACAGGTGCACAATAAGATGTATAAGAATGTATTTGTGATTTTCTCTCATGTAGGCATGCACAATGTTAGGGTATACAGCAAACCCTCTGGATGAAGGGCTCAACAACTTGAACTTACCTTAGAAACAATCTAACAATCATTTGTTCTCTCAAATTAAGCTAAAATTTAAAAAATAAATTAAAAAAATATGTATAAGAATATATAGGCAGTTCTATCCAAATTAGTTTGAAAGAAGTAATCCAGGCTCAGTGCCTATAGCTCAAATGGCTAGGGCACCAGCCACATACACCAAAGCTGGCGAGTTAGAATCCAGCCCAGACCTACCAAACAACAGTGACAACTACAACCAAAAAATAGCTGGGTGTGGTGGGCGCCTGTAGTCTCAGCTATCTGGGAGGCTGAGGCCAGAGGATTGCTTAAGCCCGAGAGTTTGAGGTTGCTGTGAGCTGTGACGTCACAGCACTCTACACAGGGCGACAGCTTGAGATTGTCTCAAAAAAAAGAAAGAAAAGAAATAATCCAAAATTTTATAAACAGAATAGAAAAAAAGTGATATATTTATGAAATACTATGAACCATGCAAATTAAAAGCACAATAAGGTACTACCTTACCTCTTTCAGAATGTCCATTATTAAAAAGTCATAAAACAGTAGATGTTTGCAAGGATGCAGAGAAAAAGAATGCTTATACATTGCTGATGGGACTGCTAATTAGTAGAACTTCTATGGAAAACAGTATGGAGATTCTTCAAAGAAATAAACATAGACCATTCAATCCAAGCAATCCCAATACTGGGTATCTACCCAAAGGTAAAGAAGTCATTTTATCAAAACGATACCGGCACACAAATGTTTACTGCTGCGTAGTTCACAGTTGCAAAGATGTGGAATCAACCTGAGTGCCCGTCAATTCATGAGTGAATAAAGAAAATGTGGGCCAGGCAGGGTGGGTGGCTCATGTCTGTATTCTGCACTCTGGGAAGCCAAGGTGGGTGGATCCATTAAGCTCAAGAGTTCAATATCTGCTTGAACAAGAGTGATACCCCATCTCTACTAAAAATAGAAAAACCAGCTGGACATTGTGGTGGGTGGTAGTCCCAGTAGTAGTCCCAGCTACTCAGGAGGCTGAGGCAAGAGGATCACTTGAGCCCAAGAGACTGCGGTTGCTGTGAGCTATGATAATGCCACCGCACAGTACCCTAGGCAATTCAGAATGTCTCCAAAACAAACAATGTATGTATACAGAGGGTGCCAAAAAAGTATATACATTTTGAGAAAGGAAAAAACTATTAAAATTGTAATAGTATATACTGATAATAAAAGATAAGTACAAGTCATATTTTAGTACCTCTTAGAATTGCAGAAGGTGCAACTTTAATACTCAAATGTGACTTGAGTATTCCAATTTTAATACAGGGTTTCCTTTCTTAAAATGTGTATACATTTGGTCACCCTCTGTATATACCATGGAGTACTACTCGGTTATAAAAAGGAATAAAATAATGTCTTTTGCAGCAACATGGATGGAACTGGAGACCATTATCCTAAGTGAAGTATCTCAAGAATGGAAAAACACACCACATGTACTCTCTGATAATTGGGAGCTAAATGAAGGACACTCATGGACAGAAAGAGATGAAAAGGACATTGGAAATCAAGAATGAGGGAACGAGGGGGGTTCCTTGAACTACTTGGTACAAAGAAAACTATTCTGGCCCTGAATTAAGCCTTCTATAAGGTATCCATGTAACAAAAACACATGTACCCCCTTAATATTTTGAAATAAAAATAGTATGAAGCAATTGGAAAAAAGTACAATTTTTATGCATATGAATCTAAAAAAAAATTCTGAGTGAAAGAAGCCAAACCAAAGTATGTATTATGAATATTGCCATGTGAAGTTCAACATCAACTCCAACCTATGGTGACAGAAATCATAGTAGTGGTTACCTCTGAGATGGGTCATGGCAGCATGACATACATTGGAGAAGGTGAATGGGGGAACTTTGTATAGTGATAGAAATGTTCTATATCTTGATTTCAGTGGTAGTTACACAAGTAAATACATAAATATTTATCAAACTGAGATTTGTGCTTTTTACTCTGTAAGTAATACCTGCAAATATGGACATTTAAAACTCTACTATCCAACTAGCAAAAATCAAAAAGTTTCATTGCTGCCAGGGATACAAAATGGTACAACTACTCCAGAACAGTATCATATCCAAGTTATAGATTCATTTTCAATCCAGCAACTGTATTTCAGGAAGTCTAACATACAGATAAACATGTACTTGTGCAAGATGATTCATTCATTGTAGTATTGTTTATATCAGCAAATGTTTGGAAAAAGTGAAGTAGAGATCTGAAGCTAGTTAAAGGACTATATATATCCATACAATAGATGAATATGCAGTTAACAGAAAAAGAATGAAGATCAATTTGCAATGATATGGAGAGATCTCTAGAATATATTAGTAAATTAAAGGGGCATTATAAGTCATATATCTCAATTTATTTATATTGACAAAAAAAAAAAAAAAAACCCAACCCACTAGACTATCAAAGAAACTAAGTAAAATGGTCCCCAATAAGGGTAAAGAGAATAGGGTGTATGGGGGCAGTGTTTGCTTTTAATAGTTTTGATTTTTTGAACCACATAAATATATCATCTGTTTCTTTCTTTCTTTCTTTCTTTTTTTTTTTTTTTTGAGACAGGGTCTCACTATATCTCCCTTGGTACAGTGCCATGGCATCGTAACTCACAGCAACCTCAAACTCTTGGGCTTAAGTAATTCTCTTGCCTCAGCCTCCCAAGCAGCTGAGACTACAGGCACCTGCCACAATCCCCATTTATTTTTTTGGTTGTAGTTATTGTTGGTTAGCCAGTGGGGGCGGGTTGGAACCCGCTAGCCCCAGCATATGTGGCCAGCACTCTAACCACTGAGCCATGGGCACCAAGCCCATCTGTTTCTTTTTAAAAAGAAATACATGTAGTAAGCCCTTAAGACAGATGCTTCATGAATTGTGTATACAACTATAAGGTAAAACATTTTTTAACAAAAGATGCAGTCATTTCCCCAAAACCACAATGGAGTTAAAAGGGAAAAATATAATTTGATGTAAAAAAAATTGGTTTGTAGTAATATTTTAACATTCCAGGATTTTAATGTATTTTTATTGTTGGAAAAATTCAAAGATGAAACTATTACTTACCTGATAAATATTTCCTTTCATATGGGACTAAAATACAAAAGAAAATACAAATTATACTTGAAGTATGCTCTTATTATAAGACTGAGTTTAAACATTTTCAAAGTCATTAAAAATGAACCCCTTTACATAGTAGTTTAATATCCACATAATAGTAGTCTAGTATCTAAATTTCTATTGCTTCAACAATTGTCTCCATTATCTGTTTTGAACTTAGTTTTGGGGTAGTTTTTTTGTTTTGTTTTTTGGAGGCAGAGTTTCATTCTGTTTCTCTGGTAGAGTGCCATGGTGTCATCTCATCATAGCTCATAGCAACCTCAAACCCCTGGGCTTAAGCAATCCTCTTGTCTCAGCCTCCCAAGTAGCTGGGTCTACACCTGGTTAGTTTTTCTTTCTTTTCTTTTTTTTTTTTTTTTTTTTTGTTAGTGGAGATGGGGTCTCACTCTTGCTCAGGTTGATCTTGAACTCCTGAACTCCAACAATCCTCCCACCTCAGCATAACAGAGTGCTAGGATTACAGGCATGAGCCACTGTGCCTGGCCTTGAACTTAGTTTTTTCATTTTTGTTTTGTTTTTATTGTTTGGGATACACTGAGGGTACAAAGAATTAGGTTACACTGACTGCATTTGTTAGATTAAGTCCCTCTTATAATTGTGTCCAGCCCCCAAGAGGTGTGCCATATACCCATCTCCCTCTCCCTACTACCTCATTCCCTTACCCTACCCCTTGCATTAGCTCATCTACTGCCTTTGCGTTAGAATTGACTACATTAGATTCTTGCTTCTCCATTCTTGTGATGCTTTACTAAGTTGAACTTAGTTTTTAAAGAAAGACGTAGAGACCTAACAAAATTCATTAGCTTGAGCCTGAGCATGTTGGCTCACATCTATAATCTTAACACTCTGGGAAGCCAAGGCAGGAGAATGCTTGAGACCAAGAGTTCAAGACCAGACTGAGCAAGAGTAAGACATCATCTCTACAGAAAAAAAAAAAAAAAAAGAATTAGCTGGACATGGTTGTGAATGCCTATGGAAGGATTGCTTGAACCCAGGAGTTGAAGATTGCTGTGAGCTATGATGACACTACTGTACTCTAGCTCAGGTGAAAAAGTGAGATCATGCCTCAAAAAACAATTAAGGTAGTGCCCGTAGTTCAGGGATAGGGCACCAGCCACCTAAATTGAGGCTCGCAAGTTTGAACCTGGCCTAGGTCAGCTAAAACAACAATGACAACTGTAACAAAAAATAGCCAGGTGTTGTGGTGGGCGCCTGTAGTCCCAGCTACTTGGGAGGCTGAGGCAAGAGATTCACTTGAGCCCAAGAGTTTGAGGTTGCTGTGAGCTATGACGCCATGGCACTCTATCCACTCTATCCAGGGTGACGGCTTGAGACTCTGTCTCAAAAAAAATAAATAAATAAAAATAAGCTTGCTTAGTGAAAATAAGGGATGTCAAGAAAAAGACAATAATGAGGTGAGGAAAATAAGATTCCAGTCAGAGAGTATAGAAAAGGTCATAAAACAGTTGTGACTTTAACTTCATTAAAATGGATTTGCTCACTATTTCTAAAGCTTTGAAGTTATAGTTTAATTAAAAACTTGGTTGAAAAAAAAAAAAAAAAACTTGGCTGATTTCTTTTCTTAATTGTAGTCTTTTGGTTTATATAATGGTGCCCTGAGGTGCAGTGTTTGGAAAAGAATGTTTAGAAAATCAAATATTTTAAGTTGAATATTACTACCATAAAACTATGACAAACGCTGATACATAATTATTGTAAAACTAATTGTAGTCAAGAACCCTGCAATGTAGCAAATAAAGAAATCTGTGTAATTCCATATGTAAAGAAAGGAAATAATCAGAGCCAGATGTTAGTTTGGTCTACAGTTGAAGTAAAAAAGAGAAACTACTAAGGATACAAAATGGGAAATGGCTGTTTGTGTCTTGTTTCAAGCATCCCCAAATTCATATGTATTTTAAAATTTTAAGTTTCCTTAATAAGAAAACATTTACTTCCTAAAATTTAGAAGAACAAACTTTGTCCAGTGTTTAACAAATAATATAAAAATACGGTTGTGGGCCAATATAATTTTGTTCATTAAAAAGCACTGTGGCCAGGTGTGGTGGCTCACACCTATAATCCTAGCACTCTGTGAGGCTGAGGTGGGAGGATTGCTCTAGCTCAGAAGTTTGAGACCAGCATCAAACTCCTGAGAGTGAGCCCCCATCTCTACTAAAAATAGAAAAACTTAGCCAGGCATTGTGGTGGGCACCTGAGCAACAGAGTGAGACTCTGTGTCAAAGAATAAAATAAAATAAAATAAAGCATTGTGATGGATCAGAAGAAAACTTACATTTTAATTCAGAATATAAGCCATGATATAATTTATGTTTGACTGAACACAGGTTGTTAGTTCTTATAAAGAATCTAATTACTTATAAAGTCACACATGAGGATTCTGGAATTATACACGAGTATTCTTTACTGCTTCTCAATCAAATTATATATAAAGACACTATAATAATTTCTTTAAACAGAATAATTTTTGACCTCTTGCAAACTCTAAGAGGAAACAGAATAAAAGTATGCCTGTTTCACATGATCTGGCCCTACCTCACAAATGTAAGTATTACACTACTTCCAAGAGCCTTGAGAGCAAGCTTTCCTACTATATTCTGAAGTCAGTGCCTCCCTCTATTTAATGAGGCAAACTAATCTCAAAAAAAAAAAAAAATTATTTGAAAAGCAGCCCTGCTTTCACCATCCCTGTTAGAATGAAAAAAGGACCACCAATAATACTTACTAGCTGCTTTACACAGTGTTCCTTCCACGGAAGAAACTTCACAATTTCCTTTTCTCCATTCACCTGTCTTGGTGTGCAGAAAAGCACAGGTGTCAATTAGATCCTCACCATCTTCTTGGTCTGTCCACTTATTAAATGTCATATTTGAATTATCAAACCATTTGAAACTCGCATCTGTCAATTAAGAAATATTGTTAACATTATGACAGTTTTTAAAGGTGTTAAAGGAAACCCAAAGAAAAAGATCTAGGACTAAAGGTGGGAAGTTAGCTAAAAGTATATCTGGTCTAAACTTGTAGTTATAGGAATTAAATTCCATAGGGATATATTCTGTGTACAGACAAACCATCAAAAGGTATTGGCTGCAGAACGTTTGCATGAAGATCCCATTTTTGTAAAGCTTAGAACCATATTTCAATCCATACAAGAGAATCAACTGTGGCTTTCATCTGTGAAACACAGTGAGCTGTTCAGGCATATGCAGCAGTATAAGTCATGTGTATATTGAAAATGCAATACCCACTGGAGGCCATAGAAAACATCAACTGGAACTAGACAACTGAAGAATCTAAAAGACATCAGTTTTAAAGAAAGAAAAGGTAGTGTCCCACAAGGTAAATATCACTCACCGTCTGTGTCATAAAACATGCCTAGCAGGATATCATCTGAGCTTTTCCATTGCTTTCTCAAAATATCTAGTA
Organism: Loris lydekkerianus; assembly: GCA_963574355.1. Classification (NCBI taxonomy): domain Eukaryota; kingdom Metazoa; phylum Chordata; class Mammalia; order Primates; family Lorisidae; genus Loris; species Loris lydekkerianus. The sequence goes on along the minus strand of CAUYPK010039637.1, from coordinate 5,856 downwards.
TAAAAGCATTTTCTTCTTCATTATGTATGCTTACCATGTCTGCTCCTATAATTGTTTTAAAGAAAAAAACAAGTCAGTATATTTCAGAATCAGTGGAAATCACAGGAGGGTCCTAAAGAAAAACAAAACAAAACAATAAATTTAACTACAGGGGAAAAGAAAACTAAATGACAAAAATCTCCCCCCAAAATACCTATTGTTAAGGAGGAAAACCACAAACTGGACAGACTAAATCTCCATTATAAGTAAAAAATTATAAAGCAAACACCTTAACAGAAAAACAAAATTGGTCTCAGACTATAAAGGCAATTCACTTCTACAGAAGAAAAAACACAAGAAATGTGAAAAATACAATCTCATTAATGAAAAGTTAAAAATAAAAGTAAGCACCTTTTCAGACTTGCAGATTAAACGGTCCTGGCCTTTCAGTGCGGAGAAATAAGAACTAATCAGTGGCGAGCCAAAGTAATAATTACTACAGCCTTTTTGGAGAGAAGTTAGGAAGATGTATCAAAAGCCCTAGCAATTCTTAACAATTTAAGCTGAGCTAGTCATTAGCTCTGCACTCAACTAAGCATAATCACTAATGTTCATCACATATTGTTTATGACACTGAAAAACTAAAAGTAATGCTTAATGTCAGATTATGGTTTATCTATATAGTTGAATAGTAAGTTAATTATGGTATATCTATACAGTTGAATGTACGTTATTAGAAAATATGCATTCTATATTTACTGCCACAAGAAGACATTTTTAAGTAAAAATGCAGATTACAGAAGAATTTGGCTTCTATGATTCCATTTTTATCTTATGGAAGATTTATTAAAATATATTTACATAAGGAAAAGAAGTCTAGAAGCATAGTTAAAATGTTAACAACCACAGGTAAAAAAAATTAGGGTATTTTTGTTTTATTTTTTAAATAATTGCTATGTGCTTTTGATCATGCATTGATTGTGTAATTAAGAAAACTTTTTTTTTTTTTTTTGAGACAAGAGTCTCAAGCTGTTGCCCTGGGTAGAGTGCTGTAGCATCACTGCTCACAGCAACCTCAAACTCTTGGGTTTAAGTGATCCTCTTGCTTCAACCTCCCAAGTAGCTGGGACTACAGGTGCCCACCACAACGTCTGGCTATATTTTGGTTATAGTTGTCATTGTTGTTTGGCAGGCCCAGGCTGGATTCGAACCTTCCAGCTCTGGTGTATGTGGCTGGTACCTTACCCGCTTGAGCTACAGGCGCCAAGCCTAAGAAAGAACTTTTAAAGAAAAATATGACTGATCTTTAAAATACTAAATAATTAGCCCAAATACAAAATTCAACCAGGTTCTCTCTCTGGATTATTTCTCAATTTTTCAAAGCTTTTATGATTTTTAAAAAATCATTCCAGCTGCTATTACATCTACCTGTTAAATGTAATATAAAATTTTGATCTGTTTTACTCTAAAAATTTACTTATGAAATGTTACCAAAATGTCATTCTAAAAAAATCCTCTAGAGAAATATCTAACTAGGTTATAGTTTAGGCTACATCCATAAATGAGTTTTTTATCCTTTTCTCTGACCTTGTAGCAGCCAATGGAACTTTAATGATTTTTAACATTGTAATCTAATTAAATACTGTATAGACTTAAGTTACTATATCAGGCAAATAAGACACTTTCATTTTCTTTAACAAATGACAGCATAAATCCCGGAAGAATTAATGTGCTCAGGCAAATCTTTGTCACAATGCATTACCAGTGACACTACCTGCTGAGATGAAATTTGGGTCTTTAATTCTCTTTATAGCTACTGATGTAGCTCATATATCACAAAAAGAAAAGACTGAAAGTATTTATTGTTATAACAGATAATACATAAATTAAAGATAAATGTTACAAAATAAGACAAATGTTAGCTTCTCACAATTATTTTCCTAAATGAAAAATAGTAGCAAAAATAAGGAGGAGCACCATCAGGAATTTAGCACAAAGCACCAGGAGTATTTATAAACATAGCTCTCTGAAAAACCCAAAGTAACAAGTCACTTATTTTCTATACCCTAAATGACAGGTTTATTATGTGATTATGTATGTCAGTGGAGATTTTTTCCACAGGTAAATATTCTAGTATTCCTTATGCGTTTTCTTCATATATAGCAAAGAAAACACAACTCAGGCCAACGTACTGTTCTAAACCAGAACACTACTCTAGCCAAAAGTAAGTAACAGTAATGTTAACTAAATGATTCACCGATGAAATGGGTAATTCCTGTATGGAAGCAAGTGTACAGAATTATCAAATAAATGGAAGGATTCTTAGGAATGAATAAGGAACCTTAAAAAATCAATTCAATAAAACAAACTCTATTTTAAAATGTTTAACAAGGGAAAAAGATAATTTTCTTTAGATATGACAAATTTTATAATCATATCTATATATAATAATTTAAAATTACTAAATAGCCACCCTGCTTCAACAAGTAGGATTAATGGACTATGAAATAAGCAATAAAAAAAAAGCCACAAAGTTTTCGGGTGTTTTTAATCAAGTTTTGCTTTACTTGATAAAGAAACTACCTTGAAGTAAGTTATAGAGGAAGTCAGTCAACAAGTATTATTCCTCTGTCTAATAAATAGCTCCTGAACTGTTCACAAATATTGGAGCTACACAATGAACTTTGATCTTCTAGTTCATACAAACTATTAAGGATATGCAGTTTTCTTGGCTCTCAGCCTCCAATATAATTTATATTATTGAAATTTATGTTTGGGCTTGGCGTCCATGGCTCAGTGGTTACGGTGCCTGCCACATACACCAAGACTTGCAGGTTCGAGCCTGGCCCGGGCCTGCTAAATAGCAATGACAACTGCAACAAAAATATAGCTGGGCGTTGTGGCATGCGCCTGTAGTCCCAGCTACTTGAGAGGCTGAGGCAAGAGAATCGCTTAAGCCCAAGAGTTGGAGGTTGCTATTAGGTGTGACGCCATGACACTCTACTGAGGGCGACATAGTGAGACTCTGTCTCAGAAAAAAAAAAAAAAAAGAAAGAAAGAAATTTATGTTTATATCTAAGTAAACCTAATATAAAATGTTTTTATTAAAGGGACAGAAAACAGTTGTAGGGAAATCCTATTTAAAAAAATCTTGTAAAATTGCTATTATTTTATTACAGTGACTTGAAATAAAACCTATTGCCATGTTGGAGATTTTGTCTTATTTTCACAGAGCCAATGTTTAACATTATTTGGTAAGTAGGAAGCTTTTTAGAAGAAACAACAGATATGTATTAAGTACTGGATGGCACTTATTCCTTTTATAATAAATGAATGTGATTTTGATTAAGGTATTCCTAATACAGTCTTCCAAAATGTTATATTGGTGTGTTGTCAGAAATTGTGTTTTTTAGGTAAAGAACATTTCTAGAATTTTCTTTTTGAGACAGAGCCTCAAGCTGTCACCCTGGGTAGAGTGTCGTGGCAACACAGCTCCCAGCAACCTCCATCTCCTGGGCTCAAGCGATTCTTCTGCCTCTGCCTCCCAAGTAGCTGTGACTACAGGTACTCGCCACAATGCCTGGCTATTTTTTTGGTTGCAACCATCATTGTCATTTGGTAGAACTTGGCTGGATTAGAACCCGCCAGCTCAGGTGTATGTGACTGACACCTCAGCTGCCTAAGCCACAGGTGTGTAGCCAAGTAAAGAGCATTTCTAGTTTTTTTGTTTGTTTGTTTTTGTTTTTGCAGTTTTTGGCAGGGGCTGGGTTTGAACCTGCCACCTCCAGCATATGGGGCCAGCGCCCTACTCCTTTGAGCCACAGGTACCGCCAAAAGAGCATTTCTAAATACTGGAGTTATGTCTAAGACAAAATGTAATGATGTGACTAAGAGTTTTTTTAGGTCTCATATATTAATGCCAAGCATCTTAAAGAAGCAAGGACTCTCATGTCACCAGCTGGGGTACTTCAGTTGAAAAAGATGCCAGCTATGGCTCAGCACCTGTGGCTCAAACGACTAAGGTACCAGCCACATACGCCTGAGCTGGCAGGTTCAAATCCATCCTGGGCTGCCAAACAACAATGATGACTACAACCAAAACACAGCTGGGCATTGTGGTGGGCGCCTTTAGTCCCAGCTACTTGGGAGGCAGAGGCAGGAGAATTGCTTGAGCCCAGGAGTTGGAGGTTGCTGTGAGGTGTGATGCCACGTACTCTACCCAGGGCAACAACTTGAGGCTCTGTCTCAAAAAAAAAAAAAAAAAAAATAATAATAATAATAATAATAAAATAAAATAAAATAAAATAAAATAAAATAAAAATAAAATAAATAAAAGAATGCACTTTTAAAAAATTTCAGAATGTTCCGTGGGTACAAACATTTTGGTTACATAAATTGCTTTTGTATCATTTGTCAAAAGTTATAAGTATGCCCATCACCCAGACAGTGTACACTATATCCATTAGGTGTGAATTTACCCATCTCTTCCTCCCCTCCCACCTATTTTAATTTGATTAGTGTTATTTCCATATGTACACATAAGTGTCAATTACTTCCAATTTAATAGTGAGTACTTGTGGTGTTTGTTTTTCCTTCCTTGTGATACTTCACTTAGAAGAATGGTCTCCAATTCCATCCAGGTTGTTATAAAAGATTTAGTTCACCATTTTTTAAGGCTGAGTAGTACTCCATGGTACACATAAACCATATTTTGTAATCCACTCATGTATTGATGGGAAGCTGGCTTGTTTCCACATCTTAGCAATTGTGAATTGTGCTGCTATAAACATTCAAGTGCAGCTGTCTTTTTTATAAAGTGCCTTTTTTTTCTCTTTGTGTGAATACCCAGTAATGGATTGCTGGACGGAATATACAAATGGCTTTTTATCATTTTTCCTTAATATACTGTTCTTTACCATAGTCTCACTTCATGGTCCTAGGTATTCTGACTTCTGCCAACTCTGCATGCCTAAAACAGTGCTTTCAGGGCTAAATAACAATGTGATTAAGTTTGAAATCCAACAGTCCTAGATTTGTCCTGGCTCTGCCAATTATTACCTGTGTGATCTGGAACAAATAATTGAATTTTATTTCCTTTCTTGATAAAGGAAGATAGTAATAAACTACTTTGATATGTTTGTTCTGATAATTAAAGCCAGGTAGTGCCTGGCACAGTGCATGCATATTAAATAGACCCTGGTGCTATGAAGGATCCTTTGGGTAATATTGTCCAACAACTGCCTCCTAACTCCAGGATTGAGTGTACACTCAATTCTACTGGCTGTGGCTTGTGTGTTGGAGAATAAAAGCTGTACTTTAATTTAACTACCCACTTAAAAGTCAGATACAACAAAATTATTTTTCAAAAGAAATTCATGAACAATATTTACTAGTTGGTAAAAAACAAAAACAAAGAACAAGCCTCCTACCATGGTCAGTACACTGACTTCTGACATCCTCTATGCTTTCTACTTTGAGAGCTTCTTGAAGGAAAACATAACAACTGCCTTGGAACTGAACCCAACTGGATGAAGGACAATCTATGGAAAAAGAAAAACCATGTTAAGAAATTAAGAATAAGAATTACATGAACTGAAAGATGTTTGGAGAACACTTAGAGATCTAAAAATAGATCTGCCATTCAATCCTATAATTCCTCTACTAGGTATATACCCAGAAGACCAAAAATCACATCATAACAAAGATATTTGTACCAGAATATTTATTGCAGCCTTCTTCATAATTGCTAAGTCATGGAAAAAGCCCAAGTGCCCATCGATCCACGAATGGATTAATAAATTGTGGTATATGTACACCATGGAATATTATGCAGCCTTAAAGAAAGATGGAGACTTTACCTCTTTCATGTTTACATGG